>JAVQKG010357933.1:0-13337 GCA_036025885.1 Hypseleotris bucephala | reverse complement strand
TTCTTTAATTGTTGTTTTTTGGTACATGGAAATCTTTTAAGATCAGGAATTGCTACCACTACTTCTGTAAAACTTTATAGAACGTGCTGCAAACATGATTTTCTTGGTTAGCTGGTTTATCAGTTTTCCCTGCATTGTCTTTTTCTTTAAAGCCATTTAGAAGATCGAAACTATCTTCGAACTTAAAATACAGAAATACAGGGATGTTCATTATAGGCATTTTTTTGTTATTATTTTCTGTTTATTGATTTGACGTTTAGTTCAAACTATGCAGACGTTTTGAATGTGGGAAGTATTCTGGGGCTCTTGCACTCTTGCTATTATTGCTTGAAGTGTTTCGTAACCAAATTGGCTTAGACAAAGCTTTTCTTCAGCAATAACTTCAATTCCCTCTACTTACTGTAACATTTGTTCTATATTTAATCCTAAAATCAAAGCTACAGTTTTATGGTTTAGCTACAGTGCATAAACATCTCAAATCTTACAGTCTCATTTTTTCACCTTAAATATTGTATGTACAATAATTGACACACAATGCTCTTTGAAGCTGCTTATGTGTAAACGATTCTGTGGCAGGGTAAATTTCATAAACTTGTTTATGATCCTTATTTAAAGGAATATTGCTGCTCCTTTTATATTGGAATAAGCTTATTTTTGTCTTTAGTGTGTCGCCATATTTTCACAAGGTACATTTTTGGATGAAAGATGTGCCTTAGGAATTACCCATAACTTTTGAACTAATGTAATTTATATTTATTTATTGCTAGACCTTTGTTACTGAAATGATAAACTGGTATAGAGCCTCTGAGAAAAGTCTGTTTTTAATTCTGTGTACTTTTGCTGTTTTTTAAAATACTACTTTTGTATACTGTACCACAGTAAATGTTAATAAATTGTCATTAGAAAAGTCGAGAACCTGCGACTCGTCCTTTGAGCACTAGATGGTGCCCGAAAGCTATCAAAAGTAAGAGAAAATGCAGACTGCGTAAAGCCGTAGCCTTCGAGGAGCGGAAAATACAACAGTTTCATAAATGTGACAGAGCGATGGTATAGATTGAGACTGGCAACAATTCATCGTTAAGATAAAACCAATAACTGGCATGAATGTTCTAAATTGAGACATTCAAGCAGGTAATACAGTTGGAATAAGTTGCCTAAATTAAACCAAACCGACGCATACTGTTTAACATACATGGAAATCCAGAAAATAAACGAGAAAATAGATTGCTGCAATTTTTAGGCTAAATAATACACTTTTGTGCAAATAGTTTGTTATACATTATTTGTTTATTCCTTACTTGTAATCGTGGCTACTTCCGGTTGTGAGTTATATCTGACTCACTTTACACCGCTTTGCTTCAAAGAGCTTTCTCACACGTGGACGCGCACGCACACACTCATTCTCTCTCTCCCTCTCAAACACATACACAGACAGACACACACTTACTTGCTCCTTTCTCTTTTCAAAAGGCTCTTGTGAAGCAGATTGACAGGCTAGAATGAAAATGAGGCGGACGCTCGGCCACAACTTCAGTGCGTACGCGTCCTTTTGAGAAGACCCCTAAACTTGGATCATATCACCATGGGAGCTATTTGGGCTGCAAAGGACTTTTGTTTGTTTTTGCTCTTGTTAAATAGTCGCCAAAGCGCAGCGCTTCCAGAGAATCGAGGTGGGATTGTAGTGAGTGAGTGTGTGTGTTTTTTTTTGTTTTTTTTTTACCAAGGGGACTGCTACTTTACGCACGCTTTAGCGGTGCGCTCTTGTTATTTCCTAGCTGTTTTGTTTTCTTTGGAGTTTAAATTACTTTACCTGCTGTCATTATGCGTGCATATACACAAGCAATATCTGTTGTATGTATGTAAGATATGCAAGAGGCTTAATATGTTCATTTTATTTGCTTTTATTTACAAAATCACGTGTTCCCAGCGTTTTCCTGTTGTACAATAGTTTGCTTATGTATTGGTTTCTTTATTAGCCTTACCTCATCCGTACAACATTATTATTTGTGAAAAATGTTTGTAAGCTCTTAGCTTGTGGCAGTGATCATGACCTAAAAGGCTAGTTTGTATTTTAGCAGATCCGTGCGCTGAGGGAAGTGATGGCTGTCACATTGATGCTATTTGTCAGACTACTCCAGGTTCATACAAATGCACGTGTAGGGCAGGTTTCAAAGGTGACGGAAAACATTGTGAAGGTAATGTTAGTTATATATTTGGATATATTTTTTCATCATGTGCAAAATATTTTATAGAAAAAATAAAGAAGACAGTGTTTGACTGACAGTAGGCTACACTAAACAAATTTTCTCTGAACAGACATAGATGAATGTGACTTGGAGCACAATGGTGGCTGTGTACATGAATGCAACAACATGCCGGGCAATTACAGATGCACTTGTTATGATGGTTTTCATTTGGCACATGATGGACACAACTGTCTGGGTAAGATCGATTTTTTGTAAACCCATTACACTTTTTCAGAGGGACAAAAAGGTCAAAATGGTCAGATACCTTTTTCTTTTTTAACTTGAATTGTTTTCTGACTTGGCTAGGACAAGGCTTCACATTTCAGTATATTCAATGATTTGTTCTTAATCATAAATTATGTCATTTTAATTTCAATGCATAGGTTTGAATCTGTATGTGTTTGTTTTGTAGATGTGGATGAATGCAAATTCAACAATGGTGGGTGCCAACACACTTGTGTCAACACAATGGGCAGTTATGAATGTCGCTGCAAAGAGGGATTCTTCCTCAGTGACAATCAACACACCTGCATCCATCGCTCTGTGGGTAGGTGCCCACCTATATATTATTTTTGATTTTTAAATCAAGACTCAAAGAAAAACTAAAGACTAATATCTTGCATAGTGAGTCATTTGTCCCATACTGTAATTATATTTTCTTAGACATGCTGAACTGTTATTCTCTGTTTGATATTGACAGGTTTTAAAACAGTGGTGGTCATACAACTTGTCTAAAATAATGGGAAGTAAATCAAACTTTTTGGAATAGTTTGACATGTTTGGTTTTAGAGAGGCTAACTTTTAAAGAATTTGTATTTTGCTTCCAAAAAGTTCTTTCCTTTGTAGAGGTGCTAAAAAATGTCACATTGGTTAATGTTTTTGGATTGTGTAAGGCGTGAGAACAATCACTGTCTTTTAGGATGCTAGACTAATCTCTCGGTATGAGTTCTTTGTGTGAAGCCGGTCACTCACTGTAGGAGTGCTGCATTGTGTACTTCTTTCTCCCTTTTTATTCCAGAGGGCCTCAACTGTATGAATAAGGAGCACGGCTGCGCCCACATCTGCAAAGAGACACCCAAAGGAGGTGTGGCCTGTGAGTGTCGTCCAGGGTTTGAGCTGGCAAAGAACCAGAGGGGCTGCATCTGTACGTGCTACACACATACAACTTGACATAAAACTATTTGGTTCATAAATATGTTTCTCTGTGTAAATGCTTATGTTATATTATGTTCTTTACTCTACAGTGACATGTATTCATGGCAATGGTGGCTGCCAGCATACATGTGAAGACACAGAGCATGGTCCTACATGCAAGTGTCACTCCAGGTACACTCTGCAACCTGACAAGAGGTCCTGTCTCGGTAAGCAGCATTATTGAACTGTATATACTTTCAAAAGTAATTAAGAAAATTGTAACGTTTAGCTGTGTGTGCAGTAACAAATGATCACCTAAGCTGTAGGTCTAATTAACATTTATTTAACCAGAAAGTCCTATTGAGATTACAGAACTATTTTTCAAGGGAGTGCAAATTAAGTCATTTAGCATCTGCTGTTTTATCCTGTGTAAAAACGTTACTATGACACATTTTGGGCTCTATCTCCCCCAAAGGCGTCAGTTTGTGTGAGTTCCAGTCCTATCACTGCAGACTTGACACTTCTTTTTACTATTTTTTTTACCAAAATGAATGCATCCCGCATGTAGTGGCAAAGTCTTAAAGTACTTTTTTCTGATAACCGTTTCTTTACTATCTTATCTCTTATCACAGAGCGAGATGAAGCCACTACAGAGTCCTCAGACCACAATGCTACATCCTTTACTGAGGTGGACAAACGTGTGAAACGAAGACTCTCAATGGGTAAACGTGAAGCTCAATACAACAATGTACTCAGTGTACACTAAAATCCTTATACGCACACTCTACCTGAAAAGTGTACTAGGCTACCAGGAGCCACCAGTGCTGGCTATGTCTAATAAACCAACACATTCCTGAACCTTTTAAGCAAACTGTGAAATGACTACGGACCCACTCTCTTGTCCCCCTCATTCCCCCCTAAAATATGCATTTGTGACAGTGTGGTATATTTCACATTCTCCTCCTACTTGGGCAGGGCTGAGTGTGAAGCCTTTTCTGCATCGTTAGTATTTATCAGTGATGTGATTCTCGGTCACTCTGCATGTACTATACTGCAACTTTGCCACTGTACAAAGAACAAGGTTGGCAAATGAAGGACTACTGTCTAAGCTTATGTATAAATGAGACCAAATGAAGCCATTGAGCATTAGTGTATTATAGGAACATTACCACACAATGAAATACATATGTGCAGTTCAATTACAATACTCCCTCTTGTTTCAGAGACATGTGCTGTGAACAATGGGGGGTGTGACTGCACCTGTAAGGACACATCTACTGGAGTTCGCTGCAGTTGCCCAGTTGGATTTACTCTGCAGCCGGATGGAAAAACATGCAAAGGTTAGGGAGTTGTATAGAGTTGTTTTGTTAGTTTCATTGCTTTTATAGAAAATAATATGACCTTTTGTGTTTGCCACAGATATTGATGAATGCGAACTTAATAATGGCGGCTGCGATCACTTCTGTAGGAACACTATTGGCAGCTTTGAGTGCAACTGTCAAAAAGGCTTTAAGTTGCTCACAGATGAACGCTCATGCCAAGGTACTAACTATAGTTCATCTCTTGTGTCTTTGCTCTCATCAAAGTACAATCATGTATTTAAACAAGTGTAATTGTGACATCATGCTTGGTGCACTCCAGCATCAAGTGCAGATCATGTGTGTGTGTGGGAAATCCCTCTGATGAAGATGGTACCTAACTGCCCTGATATTATGTCATCTGCTGATTTTGATTATAGATATAGATGAGTGCTTTTTTGAGCGGACATGTGATCACACGTGTGTGAACTCCCCTGGTGGTTTTCAGTGTCTGTGCAACAAAGGCTACACCATGTATGGACTGGCCCACTGTGGAGGTGAGACCATGTTGGGTGGAGGCAGCTACACATAACAAGTTGAGCATAACATTCGTACATAAGTGTGAACTTGGTAAAATCAACTTATACTATGTAACTTGGACTTTATTACAGTAATGTCTTTCTTTTTGTGTCTCAGATATAAATGAGTGCAGTGTGAACAATGGCGGTTGTGAGCATATTTGTGAAAACACTTTGGGTGGATTTGAATGCTTTTGCCATCCTGGTTATAAGCTGCACTGGAACAAAAAGGACTGCATTGGTAAGATGTCAGAGTAAAATCCACAATGTTACTCTTCAGAAGTCAAAATGGTTCAAATCAAGGGAACAAAAACAGGAGATACTTTGAACTCTGCTGTCCTTTTCTCTTTTAATCATGTCATTTGTTGTGCTTTGATTAAAATCTTAAGCTCTCAGAAGGCTGGATCCCAGTATGTCTCAAATGTTCTATTCACTTCAAAGTTGTATTGTGGTTTCCATCTAGAGACTGAGAGTTTACCACCTGCAAAATCTTCCTCTAAACCTACATTGAACTGTAGTAAACAGGAGGGTGGGGATCGTTGCTTCCTGACGTGCCAATCTCAAGTTCACATCAGCAGTGGTGAGTTTATGAAGCAAATCCTGTCTATGGACACTTTTTATAGGTTTATACAAAAAGCATATTGTTTTACACTTGCAAAAATATGAGCATCTGCGGGAAATGCAGATGATAATATTATTATTATATTGCCACATCCACATAATGAATATACACAATATATCTGTAATATTGAGCAAATAATATGTTTAAACATTGTTAACAAATTAACCCATGATACTGCAGCCCACATGATTTGGAGGCATTTTGACTATAGAATAATAATTAAAAAAAGGATTTAAATGTTGTATTGATGAAATCCAGAAAGTATATAATTTACATATCTCATGTGCACTTGAGTTCTGCTCTTTTCATTATCTGAATTTGAAACAAAAACAGCTCTTACAATGCAAACCACATTACTAACTATATACTGAACTAAAATAAGTAATCATTAATAAATGTTGTGTAATGTGAAGTGTTGTTAAACATTAGTCTGTAGAGCACAGCTTCATGTTCCTACATGCTGCGTGTTTGCTTTCACTGACAAGGCTTTTGTGGCCTTCACTTTTGTCTGTGTTGGTCCATATGTCATGGCCTTGTGTATGTTTCAGGGACTGAGGATTCCTACACTGTGACCTGTGGAATGCCTCTGCCCTGCTTGGCTGATGCTCAAAGGGATAACAATGGCCTGTATTGCTTAGGCAAGTACCAAGATATACGTCAATGCTGTGTCAAAAAAAGTTGGGAAAAACTCCTACTTTTGATCTGATAAATAAAATAAGTATTGTTGTTTGTGTTTGCAGGTCAAGAAACAGCCAGTGTTCCGCGTATAAAAACCACAGCCACCTTCAAGTCAGGCACTGCAAAGTGTAACTTAAAACGAAGCCAGGAAAAGCTCAAAGAAGGGTTAAACTCTGCACATTCAGGTACAGAAATACAACAATCTTTGAGATGTCTCACACAACACAAGCTTTAGATTATATTGATTATCATTAGATGTTTGTATATAGTTAAAAAAATTACTAAGATAATGCTAAATCTGAAGTCAAATAATAAATCAGACCCATTGACACCTTCAAAGAAATTCAAAAGCTATTGCAAATGTGAAAGAAATTTGTGGGAAAGTGGTTGTCTAAAACATATTTAAAGTCGTAGAGTTTTGTCTGTGGGTGACAGGAAGGATGTCTGTGTCTGAGTTTCAATGGAGCTAATGTTACAGTGGTAGAACATTTTTATTGTCAGTTGTGTTTTTTACAGTTGTCTCCCGTCTTCACAGGCAGCCGGTTTCTTTTTACTGAAAATGTCCAGTTCAGCTTTGTGAGCCTTCGATGCACATCCTCTGGTCAGCGCACACGCAGCCGCCATGGCAGAAAGGCTGTTGAGGAGGACGGCTCCTCCATCACAGCAGAGTTTGTGCTGGATGTGAACCCAGAGGAGGTAACAGGTTGGTCTCTCTGCACTTCTGTCTGCCTGCTGCCTGCATGCTTTCTCTCTTCACCGTATTCTGCTGCTGCCTTTGACTCACCAAACTAAAGTATCTCCTGTTTTGGCTGAGGTGGTAGGCTCTATGATAAAGTTTGGGTTATTTCCACAAATTCCCTTTGAATGGTGGCATGGCTGGGGAGAGCATGTCATCATCCCTGTTCACAGTAAATATTAGTTGGGTCTGGAGACATTTGTGGTATGGAGTGTTTTTCTCAGCAGAGAGCTGTGATCTGAACTGTGTGCGTCGCCGCTCTGAGAAGAGACTGAGGAAGACCATCAGGACCCTGAGAAAGTCCATCAACAGAGAGCAGTTCCATCTACACTTCGCTGGCTCTGATTATGAGTTAGGCAAGAGCCTGGTGCAGCCAACAGAACTGCCAGGGCACTGCGTGGAAGGTCAGGTGCTTGTGAACAGGAAATGTGGTAAGTTTGGATTAAATTTATTACACACTCTCAATAAGTCATTATTCATAGTACTACACACAGTAGACTCTTAGTGGAGTTGTAAGTAATTGAACTGGTACACACGAGTGAGATATATTTAAACAAGCAGTTTTAATGATTGGATTTAGCGCAGGTGTTGGCCAGATGAGTGCCATATTTGGTTTGCAGACATGGTGTAATGTGCCAGCCGCAGAGTGTAGAACAGAAAGCCTGTTGTTGTCTCTGAGAGCTGTGAGATGTTCCAGCATCTCTATCGTATAAGGCTGTAAGATGAGGTCCCAGGACAACTTTTCTGTTTTGTGCTTGGATTTTGTTTATAACCTACAATGGTATAAATGCTAGTTTGTTAGACCACACAATCTGAGGCTGGAGGCTGCTCTGTGTTTTTTCTGGCTGGTGTTAGTGCCCCTATTACTGGGCCTCACAGTACGTTAACTGCCTGCTTATATGGCTTAATATCAGTAGGAGAAATTGGTTTTCTTTCTTCTGCTATGTCTAAACAGTGTGAGATGATGTGCTTTTTACTCAGTTTATGTCTTAATTTTGTTAGGATTCTGAATATATATTAGTTATCTTAACAGTAGCTACCACTGTGGCAAAAGGGAAAATCACTAGTTTGAGGCAATATACTTTTTATTCATCATTTTTCCTTTCCTCCCTTGTTTGGCCTCCTCATAAAATCTGCCATTTTTTTTTCAGTCATTTACTATTGCTGGACTTAAGCTGTCTTCATTTCTTAACTCCCCTGCTACGCTTTCAGGTCAACATTAAGCAGTCTATTGGTCATGGCAGGGGTGTAGACATGTAATTTGGGAGCGGAGGGGAAGCTGAAAAGCATTCTTAACCTCCAGCTCTTTAAAGGGGGCTATATTTTTCCCTCCTCCCCCAGTTCTCTCTATGGCTTTGCTCCGAGTGCAGTTTAGTCCTTTTCAAAATGCCTTGTCCAATGAAAAACAAAACGCATTTGGGACTTCTTCTCACTGTCTGCAATGAATGTTTTACTTTGGTTAATTTTGACTCTTATTGCCTTGACTTCTACATTATTCTATTTAGATTTTTTTTTACAACCTAAGCCATCTGGGGACACCACATGGACATCATGCTGTGAATGGTGTGCGCCAACACGTTCAAGTCCATTTAACTCTTGTTCCTGACTTGTTTCCATGTTTGTTTTAACATTGAAGATGTTTAGGAAGTGCTGTTGATTCACACTGGCAGTTTGAGTGCTGCGTCCCCCCTGCCCCCAGCTGGGGCTGCTTTGCATGACCCCCAGCCACTAAACTGCTAAAGAGAATTGACTTCAGCCACACCATGGGAATCAATTAGCATCAGCTGTTTGGGCCTCTGCTTGATGGGTGCGGGCAGTGATTGGGTCCGCCAGAATGGGGGGATTGAGAAACCTGACCCCTTTTATTGGGTTCAGCTCCTAACCACTGTGATACCGTAGTGTTTTCCTATGTCATCAAGCAGGCAAAGACTGAGGACTTGAATAGAGGTGAAAGGTCTTTTAAACCTCTTTGGGGCCATCAATTCGAGGACTCTAAAGAGCCGTTCTTTGCATTTGAAAAGCTTCAAGGTTTTTTCTTTTACTCTCTCTTCTCTCACTGCTTTCCTCTGTCAAATAAAAGCTGTTAGAGAACAATGAAATGGTGGCTCTTCAGGCCTTTCATTGTAAACAATAGGTTTCCTAAAATGAACTGCTCTTGAGAGAATTACATTTTCTAACTCTTAAAGAAAATCAACTTGCCCAGTGTAAAATAGATGGGGTGTAATGTTTTTGTATCCAATGCTTTGCAGAAGTCCTACTACTAAGTAGCTTTAAGGGTAGAAATAAAGAACATTTACACTTAAATAAGGAATTTCATTGATTTACTCTTTCGTGTAAGATCAGGTTCAATTTTAAGTCAAATTCTTAAAGTCTTCAGACAGACGTTAGATTACAGGCACGAGGAGCCAAAAGATGTTTAAGCTTCTTTAATCAGGCACTGAGATGAAAGGGGAAAACTTTCTTTGATTTGTTGATGTCTTTTTACATTACCAGTCTGTAATTTGTGGAAATAGTATACATTAGAAGATTAATATCAGTAAGAATATACTTCAATGTAGGTATAAATATAAACCTAATATAATTCCTAAAACTGAAACTAAACTGAATAGCTTTGATGTTTAATGATCACTGTTTTAACTACATTATACGTTTCTAGTATGTGGTGTGATTGCATTTGAGAGGCAGCTGGAAAAGTCTGGCTTCCTTCACTTTAATGGTCCTGTCATGTTTATAGTGTAAATCTACATTGTGGTTTCGGTTTGATTATACATTTTATGACTCACGTCTATGGCTCACATGTTTTTGCAGTCATTTCCTACCTGACACTCATCTGTCTGCGCTAGAGCCAAATTAAAAGCAGAAGCACAGCTTATTGTTTAGAGGGTTTTGACTTAAATGTTTTTCCAGAGAGCACTAATTATGTTTTTTAGTGTTTACTTTAACATATACTGTATATGGCCTAATTTTACCACAACTATAAGACAAGCTCCCACCTTTTAATAAAGTAAATCATAAAAGCCTAATAATGCTCCTAATAACAATCTTTTCTCTTGTCTTTCTTCAACTGTTTATAAGTGAGCTGCAGTGTTGGGACATACTTCGATGGAAGTCTGGGAAGGTGCATTTTGTGCCCTGCAGGGACCTATCAGGATGAAGAGGGACAGATGTCATGTGAGGTTTGTCCTGCACCAGAAGGAAGAGAATTTTCCAAAGTTGTGGGTGCCAGAAACCTCTCTGAGTGTGGAGGTGAGTGTGATAGTTTATCTATGCAAAAAAAAAAAACTAAGAGGTTTGACAGATATAAGTAAAACTATATTTTGAGTTTGTGAGCATTGGAGGTCTACAGCAAAATGGTATATGAAGAAATCACTCAGGAAGCAATTCATGCCTTGATAAAAATCATATATTCTGCTTTGTGTAAACCCAAAGAAGCTTAAATTGATGTAGATGGTTTAGATGTGGATTTGAAGTTTGAATGCAGCCCTTTTTGTGTGTTGAACAAAAGGCCACTATGTTATGGTCTAGTCGTTTGGTGTTATCTCTGTCACTTTGTATGAAATTCAGATCCCATCTCCTCTTAGACTAAACAAAAATCTGCAGACTCCCAACTGTGTGCAGTTTGGATAAGTCACATAAGATCCCTTGGATGTCAGAGAAAACAAGACTTTTTACCATTGCCTTTGCTTAAACTTGTACAATTTGCTCTTATCAGTGGAAGACAGTATTTCATGTTGACACTAAAGACGACTACAACTTTGTAAAACCATGTTGGGAAACTTGAGAGATGATGTTGATGAAAATGCTTGGTGTTTGTTTGGAATATGACTCATACGAATCACGTTCAGGTCAATGTCCTCCTGGCCAATTCTCCGAGGATGGCTTTATTCCCTGCTTACCTTGTCCACTTGGAACATACCAGCCAGACATGGGCCGTACCACCTGCTTCACCTGCGGCGGCAATCTTGTCACCAAACACAGCGGTGCTGTCACCTTTCAGGAGTGTGAGACCAAAGGTAAAACCATCTCTTGACTTTTGAAGAGTTGAGTTCATATGAATATAGTAATCACAGTTTACAAAAGACTGCCATGTTCAGTAAATACTGTGAACCATCTGTTTGATTTTTTTTTATCTGAATCAAGCTCATGTTAGTTTGGGTTTCTGGCCCCTTCCTGACCATTTATCAGCTGTTAGCAGGGACTCTGCTTCCCCCTGCAGTCAGTTAATTGTTAATGCAAGTATTTAAATCTGTGAGCTAAAAGACATAGACATAATAAAATTTTTTATATAAATATAAATTTATATAATATTTACATACTTTATTATGTCTATGAAAACCTGCATGCCACATTTGACAGTCCCACATTACTGATGTGGCTTGGTTGTCTCTTGGGTAGTTCAGTGCTCTCCGGGTCATTACTACAACACCAGCACGCATCGCTGTATTCGCTGTCCAATGGGAACTTATCAAGGCGAGTTTGGCCAGAACTACTGTGTCGCCTGCCCTGGAAATACCACCACAGACTTTGATGGCTCCACCAACATCATGCAGTGCAAAAGTAAGTCTGCAAACAATATAGTACAAAAATAATGACATACAACTAGACATTTGATAATGATTATACTGTATTTGTTTTACAGACCGACAGTGTGGTGGACAATTAGGAGATTTTACTGGCTATATAGAGTCACCCAACTACCCAGGGAACTACCCAGCAAACATTGAATGTACCTGGACCATCAACCCTCCACCCAAACGCAGAATCCTTATTGTTGTCCCAGAAATTTATTTGCCCATTGAAGATGAGTGTGGGGACTATTTGGTCATGAGAAAAAGCTGTAAGTGTTTTGGACTGGCGTCTCAGCAATTTAAGACAAATGATTAAAACAATCATCCTGTCATAACCACGCTTCCTATGTGACTCTTTGTAAGTTATCTGATACTAATACCTTTTATGACCTGTACCCTTCTCCACAGCCCTCTCCAACTCTGTGACAACCTATGAAACATGTCAGACATATGAACGGCCCATTGCCTTTACCTCTCGCTCAAAAAGACTTTGGATACAATTCAGATCCAATGAGGGAAACAGCGGGAAAGGCTTCCAGGTCCCATATGTGACATATGATGGTACGATAACTATGAAATAAATATCTTCATGATGTTTATAAATTATCAAAGGCTAATCATGAATTTCCTTTTTTAGAGGATTATCAAGAATTAATAGAGGACATAGTCAGAGATGGAAGACTTTATGCCTCTGAAAATCATCAGGAAATTCTTAAAGTAAGAATTTTAAGTTAAATAACTTGCTTATTCACAGCACTCTTTGCAAATAGATTGGGTCAAGTGTTTTTACAGTGACTACAAAACCTTCATGTTATGCTTTAAAATCTCTGTTTCTGTCTTTTGTGAGCATTACCATCCTACGTACTAAATTGGAATAACACCAATATGTCCCATTTCACAAACGGCTTTGTTTTTCCAACAGGACAAAAAACTCATGAAGGCTCTGTTTGATGTGCTGGCTCATCCACAAAACTTTTTTAACTACACGGCACAAGAATCAAGAGAAATGTTTCCCAAATCTTTCATCCGCTTCTTGCGCTCCAAAGTTTTGAGATTTCTTCGCCCGTAACAGGTCATTACTGTGTGACAAAAAAGTTGACCAATTCATAACACTACTGTAGGTAGGACCAAAACCAGAATGGACTGCGCACTTGATGAAACTGGTTATTTTGAAAGGCAGATAAAAAGCTCTAAGAAAAAGACAATGGAAAACAGTGAGAAATTGGACTGTAAATGTATTTCTTCACTGAACTGTAGTTGTCCAAATGTAAAAACAATTTCAACATATATTCCAAAATGCTGCTGGAGTCAAAGTGAGATGTGTTGAGTGTTTCACCTTTCTATTGCTGGGTTTCAAGTTCTAGAATGTGATGATGTCACTCCTGCAGATGGGGGTCAAGGGCCAGAATTCTGTATCAACTATATAGGATTTTTATGAGAAATATCCTCCCAACAAATCCACAAATGTTGATTCTGG
>JAVQKG010357866.1:0-11525 GCA_036025885.1 Hypseleotris bucephala | reverse complement strand
CTGTTTTTTATGATAAACATATAGCTATAAATGTGGAGAGAAAGTTCATGGCATAGTAGCAGTGTCTGAAACTTAAAACGATATGGAGAGGTTAAAACCAAATGTTATTGACAATAGATCAAGCATTTCTTAAGAAATATTAGCCCTTCTCTTTGTTGGCATTGGGGTTGTATTTAGAAATAAGGAAATTATAGTTGTTATTTAATTAGATACACAGTAAATTTGTATGTACTTTTGTGTCTGGTATTACCAGTTTATAAAGGCAAATATTTGAAAATATTCTGATGCTATACCTCCAGTTTAGTACAATATAGTAGTCCCTTTGTGAATACAGTGATCGCTGTCACTGCGCACGCATGCGCAATCGTTGAAAGCCGTGACTAGACATTCGGTCATAAAGCGGTACAGGGGGGCGCTCGAGCCACGTCGGTGAAACAAATCAAAGCTAGAAGGCAGATTACAAAGACGGTGAGTAGACTAATTGCTACTACTGCAGCGTCTTCCTTTACTGGGTCCAAATGTAAACTCGTGAGCGCAAAAATGCACGCAGGACTTCTTGTCCAGGGATGCGGTAGGTCAGTCGCATAAGCACAGTCCGCCATTCCCCTTTTATATTTAACGAGACATCTTCAGTCTGAGGGAGAATTATACCGGTACTGCAGCTCCGGTGCATATCATAGTTAGACCACGTTCAGCTGGAGTTCAGTGATCAAATCTGCAGCTGGAAACGCTCGTCTCTGGTGCTTTGCTGCAGCGCAGCAGTATAGTGACATCTCAAAGACGACTCACCCATATTCTGCAAATATAGAAGCTCTTTTTCCATTTAAATATATAACTATGTTTTAAGACAAGATTGATTAGTAGCATTGCCATTAAAATTTCCTTTTTGGGGGGTTATGGGTATCAATTTTTTACACAATTTATCTTCCTCCTGCTTGATCCAGGTCCCTGCTGCTCAGTTGGGAGCAGGTGGTCCAGGGCGATGTCTACACCAGAACCCCCCATTGGAGGCTCGTCTAGGCCCGGGCCCTCCCCTGGTCCGGGGCCTTCTCCTGGGGCTATGTTAGGTCCCAGCCCGGGGCCCTCTCCTGGCTCGTCTCACAGCATGATGGGCCCCAGCCCCGGCCCCCCTCCGGCTCACTCTCAGCCTGGGCCCTCAGGATACAGCCAGGACAACATGCACCCACTGCATAAAGTGAGTCCCATTGAACTACACCACTATAGGACCCTTGTTTCTTTAGTAAACTGATTGCATGTACTGAAGTATAACATAGTTACATCATTATTATTAGGCTATTTACAGAATTGTAATAGTCATTTGCTAACATGTCCTTGTATTTTGTACAGTCAGTGGAGGGCATGCATGATAAGAACATGAATGAAGACAGTCGCTACAGTCAGATGAAAGGACTGTCTATGAGACAGGGTGGACACAGTGGCATGGGTCCCCCACCCAGTCCTCTGGACCAACACTCACAAGGTAGTCATGCTTCATTTATAGCATTTAGGCAATGTGATCCTACCCAGATTTGTGTAAGATGAGTTGGAAGTGAACTAATGACTGTGGTCATAAGGCCCTGTTGAGCTGAAGAGGGAGTGTCTCTGCGGTTGCAAAATGTCTAATACCAATTGGTCTGTGTTACTTTTGACATGGTTTTCTACAATAAAAACACTGCTGCCCACTGTTTTGTGTATGCCCAGAACCATCTAAGTGCAAATGTAATAATCATCCTGTCTATGTATTTCCAAGGTTACCACTCTCCACTGGGTGGATCAGACCACTCCAGTCCCATTCCCTCCAACGGTCCGCCCTCAGGCCCTCTAATGGCATCTTCATCATCCTCCTCCTCATCTGGTGGCCCCAGTTCTGCCTCTACACCTCTTGATAGTTCAGCTGGAGACCATCACTCACTGGGACCCAACAACCGCTCTGGCCCACCAAGTAGCACTGGTCCAGGCCCCAGTCCTGGACCCAGTCTTGTGTCCCTGGGATCAGGCTTGGACTCTGCTGGTCCTACCGGTCCAGGTGGACCTGGAGGCCCAACTCCCTTCAACCAGAACCAGCTGCACCAGCTCAGAGCTCAGATTATGGCATACAAAATGTTGGCACGGGGCCAGCCTCTGTCTGAACACCTACAGATGGCTGTCCAAGGGAAAAGGCCGATGCCCGGGATGCAGCAGCAGCCTATGCCCAGCCTGCCTCCTGGAGCAGGAGGGGGACCAGGAGGAGGACCCGCAGGACCTGGACCAGGTGCTATAGGCTCAAGCTATGGCCGGACTCATGGTGAGCAATATTTTGTATGTTAAAGAAGATTGGGTTGACAACGTTGATTGTAATTGATTTAATTAAATGAAGAGTATCATATCATAGTATAATATTTATTAAAAATGTTTTGTCCATTAGGAATGATGGGTCCCAACATGCCTCCCCCAGGTCCTTCTGGAACACCATCTGGGATGCAGGGACAAAACCTTAATGGACCTCCTAAATCCTGGCCTGAAGGTATGCATGTGCCCTGAATTATTTTCCTGGTGCCAACCAAATTTAGAAAGTAAAAACAAAACAACAATACCAAATAGTGGTCAATAATAACTTGCAGGCCCAATGGCGAATGCCGCAGCACCATCCAATGCGCCTCAGAAGTTGATTCCTCCTCAGCCGACAGGCCGGCCTTCTCCTGCTCCCCCCTCTGTTCCTCCGGCTGCCTCCCCAGTGATGCCTCCACAGACGCAGTCGCCGGGCCAGCCAGCACAGCCTATGCCCATGATGCCTTACCACGCCAAGCAGAACCGTATTACACCCATCCAGAAACCCTGTGGCCTCGACCCAGTGGAGATACTGCAGGAGCGAGAGTACAGGTACTACTTACAGAACTTCAGGGTACCTTTTAGTTAATGAATTCCATCATACTCTTCATTAGCTAAAACAACAATTATGCTGAACATATTGTTATTTCAGATTGCAGGCTCGTATCACCCATCGTATTGCAGAACTAGAGAATCTGCCAGGATCTCTAGCTGGTGATCTTCGTACCAAAGCTACTATAGAACTAAAAGCCCTTCGCCTGCTTAACTTTCAGAGACAGGTACAGCAGAGTCCTGAGTTAAGATGACCATTATGTTTTAAACTATTTTTAAACATGTCTTTGTGTGCTGGCACGTAGCTGCGCCAAGAGGTGGTGGTGTGTATGCGTCGGGACACAGCTCTTGAGACTGCTCTTGATGCTAAGGCCTACAAGCGCAGCAAGCGTCAGTCTCTGAGAGAGGCGCGCATCACTGAGAAGTTGGAGAAACAGCAGAAGATTGAGCAAGAGCGTAAACGAAGGCAGAAACATCAGGTATAACAATGGAATTGAGATAATGTACCTGCATAATATGAAACTGTTTACTCAGTTATTTTTCCTGTTTTGCCATAGGAGTACCTCAATAGTATTCTACAACATGCCAAAGACTTCAAAGAGTACCATCGTTCAATCACCGGTAAAATTCAGAAGCTAACCAAAGCTGTGGGCACCTATCATGCTAATACTGAGCGTGAACAAAAGAAAGAGAATGAGCGCATTGAGAAGGAGAGGATGAGGAGACTCATGGTAAGACGCATTATACAAACATACTTATCATGTCCTAGACCTAGATACTGCATTTATATGTTCTTTTAGGCCGAGGATGAGGAGGGATACCGTAAGCTGATCGACCAAAAGAAAGATAAGCGCCTGGCCTATCTGCTGCAGCAGACTGATGAATATGTGGCTAACCTCACAGAGTTGGTCCGAGCACATAAGGCAGCACAGGCCCTCAAAGAAAAGAAGAAAAGGAAGAGGAAAAAAAAGAAGGTGGGACATAAACAATACAGATTAAACAGTACTTAGAAATGCTGTGTACTGCAAGTTTTTGTTTAATTTCTATTCAGCAAATGGAAAATGCTGAGGCTCAAGCTCCTACCCTTGGACCAGATGGAGAGGTGAGAAGAACTCATTTGTATCATCATACAAACAATAAAAGAAATAATAGGAACCTTTGTACTTATTTATAGCCACTGGATGAGACCAGTCAGATGAGTGACCTCCCAGTAAAAGTGATTCATGTGGACAGTGGGAACATCTTAACAGGAGTGGATGCACCAAAAGCTGGACAACTGGAGACATGGCTAGAAATGAACCCTGGGTTAGTCTAGTTGTGTGCATGTAACTCACACTGTTGCAAGCTTCACCTTCTTATTGAGAAAAAAGTCTTCTTCACCTAAAATTATTTAATTGAGATTTTCTTTCTCTGTAATTTCTCAACTCCAGTTATGAAGTGGCTCCACGCTCAGACAGTGAAGATAGTGAGGAAGAGGAGGAAGAAGAGGTGATTTAGTACATTTACATATATACTTTTAATAAATAAAAGTGCCAGTACAAATATAAACTTTAATAACTGGCATGATTGATTTGACTGTGTGTCTTGCAGGAGGAGGAAGACGAGCCTCAGCCTTCATCAGCACCAGTGGATGATAAGAAGAAGATTGCTGATCCAGACAGTGAAGATGTGTCTGAGGTGGATGTCCGGCACATCATTGAGTGAGTGCACTTTATCTTGTGTATTTCTGCTGTATTACACATTTGTACATGGACTTTTTATATTGTTTGTGTAGAAATGCCAAGCAGGATGTGGATGACGAGTACAGTGGTGCAGCATTTGCACGTGGCCTTCAGTCGTATTACGCTGTGGCACATGCTGTCACAGAGAAAGTGGAGAAACAGTCCACCTTTTTGGTGAATGGACAGCTCAAACAATATCAGGTACAGACTATATCATAATTATGAGAATACCACGAGGGCTGACCTTTAGTGTATTTGTTGACTAATTGGTCAGTCAGGTTTTAGTCAACTAAAAATGAATTAGTTGCATTTACTTGGCAATAATAAATCTGGTCTAATTTATTACTTGTTAGGTTGAGGTTGATTTAACTTTATTTTACTGTAAACCTTTCTTAATGTCTTGTTACAAAATTAATTATATGTTACACTATGACAAACTCATTCCCTTCACACTATTGCCTGAATTGTTCTGCTGGGTATGACTTATCGGTCAGCTACAGCCCTTAACAACATAATCATAGCATTGATAAACCCTTTCTTTGCTTTGTTCAGATTAAAGGGCTGGAGTGGCTGGTGTCTCTCTATAACAACAATCTGAATGGGATCTTAGCGGATGAGATGGGTTTAGGGAAAACCATCCAGACCATTGCTCTCATCACGTACCTCATGGAGCACAAGAGGCTCAATGGACCCTACCTCATCATTGTACCCCTCTCGTGAGCAAAACTACCTCACTGCTACTACGGTATTTACAATTTTTATGTTGTTGGACAAAGAAATGATAGCTGTATCTGTTTGACAGAACTCTTTCTAACTGGGTGTATGAATTTGACAAGTGGGCACCAACAGTTGTCAAAGTGTCTTACAAGGTAAACAATGGATCAATGGACAATTTAGAAAAGTCAATAATAAATATGGTTTGTAAAAATTGTTTATATTTAGGGGTCACCTGCTGCTAGAAGAGCCTTTGTCCCACAACTCCGCAGTGGAAAGTTTAACGTTTTACTTACAACGTATGAATACATCATCAAAGACAAACAAGTACTGGCCAAGGTAAGATTTTGAAAAGACAACAAAAGAAACTGAATTGCTGGTCATGCACATTCTCAACAGAGGCGCATATATGATTTTTTGTATATAGTATGGTTGAAATTTGTTTTGATTTTTTTGGTCCCATTTTAAGGCGCATCTAATTATGGCCAATCTGACCACCCCTTGTGCTGCGTCTCAGTGCTTTCTTCTAGGTGCGGCCACACATTGATGTCTCTGTCTTCTCTGTCGCCGTCATGCTTCTATGCACTCACAGTAGTCATGTAGGCCCCCTGACTGAGCTGTAAGGTGCGTATTCTAGTTTAGGAAGAGCTTTTCCCATGATACCAGGAGGCTTGGGTTTGGGACAAAACCATGAGGACAAAATGGACAAGGGAGCGTACAATGTTGTGTGGTACAAACCCTGTATCTCCATTGTTAGTGTTAATGTATGTTTATAATTTTGAGTCTGTCTATAAAGGGGACCTATTATGCCAACTTTCTACCATTCTATCGTTTTTTGTTTTTTTTTCATTCACATGTTTGAGTAATCTGGTATGCTGAGGTGCTGCCTTTAGCTTTTTACATTGGTGAAGAAACTTTGCTACTTTTTGTTGTTTGCAGTGGATGTAGTAGTAAAGAGGACACGACCAACATTGGGAGGCTTGCAGTTAGTTTTTTTCAGCAGTGCAAAATGAAGACCTCCGAATTCTTTTTTTTTTTTTTTTGCATTAAAAATAAAATACATATCCAGAAGTAAACTAAATAAATTCAACAGCTTCAAAAAGGCACAATATGGCCCCTTTAGCATTTAGGAGAAACTAAAATTTTTTGAGATACACGGTTTGTGGCTAACAGCAGCTGTAAGCGGTTCATGATTAAAGTCGTATTTTGACTTCTCTTTTCTTCTCTGTGTACTTCGTTAGATCCGATGGAAGTACATGATAGTTGATGAAGGCCACCGTATGAAGAACCACCACTGTAAACTGACCCAGGTTCTCAACACCCACTACTTGGCCCCGCGCCGTGTCCTGCTGACAGGGACACCTCTACAGAACAAACTCCCCGAGCTCTGGGCTCTGCTCAACTTTCTCCTGCCCACCATCTTTAAGAGCTGCAGCACGTTCGAGCAGTGGTTTAATGCCCCCTTTGCCATGACGGGGGAGAAGGTAACCGTCATTGACAAATTCATAAAAAGTATAGTCTGTAAGTGTTCTAAAAGATTGTTTTTAAGATTTTTTTTTAAATGCTTTATCTGATACTGCTCTGTGATGTAAAGTAGGTAATTTGTCATAATTATTATTTTACTTTAGTCTCTCCCCAGGTCTTTACAGCAACATCAGAGTTTGACAGATAGATCTGACTTTGACCAATAGAGTTTTACTTTGCCCCTCCCCTTCCCCCTAAAGACTACAGACTTACTACTTTACATCATAGAACAGGGTCAGACTGTTAGCTACATTTTTTTTTCTTATTTTGGGAAGCTTACAGACTACACCTTTTAAGGAAAATGTTTTCTTAATTTTCTAATTACTTTTTTGCTTTTTTAGGTGGATCTTAATGAAGAAGAGACCATTTTGATTATCCGTCGTCTCCACAAAGTGCTTCGTCCATTCTTGTTGCGCAGATTAAAGAAAGAAGTAGAGGCGCAACTTCCAGAGAAGGCATGTCTTCAAGTTAAAGCACACATTACATTATACTTACTGTGTGTGTCTTTTTTTTTTAAAGATTTTTTATGTTACTTCTAGGTGGAGTATGTTATCAAATGTGACATGTCGTCTCTTCAGAGAGTACTGTACAGACATATGCAGGCTAAAGGTGTCCTGCTGACCGATGGATCTGAAAAAGACAAGAAAGTGAGAACACAGGATTTTCAATTTTATTCTGTTTATAGTAATTTGGTTTAATTAATTATGTGAACTTCATACAGGGTAAAGGCGGAACAAAGACCCTGATGAACACTATTATGCAGCTACGGAAGATCTGTAACCACCCATATATGTTCCAGCAGATAGAGGTAAAACATTCTTTCTCAAATTATGTAGCAAACAGACAGGTTTTAGTAAAAATGAAACAGCAAATAATTCTGAATCTTTTGCAGGAATCCTTTTCTGAACATTTGGGATTCTCGGGTGGGATAGTCCAGGGGTAAGTTCCCACAGAACATTATTATAACACACATACATTATTTAACTGTTTTTCTTTTTTTGATAATCAGACCGGACCTGTATCGAGCTTCAGGAAAGTTTGAGGTGTTAGATCGCATCCTCCCAAAACTCAGAGCCACAAACCATAAAGTGCTGCTGTTCTGTCAGATGACCTCTCTAATGACTATCATGGAGGACTACTTTGCTTACCGTAGCTTTAAGTATCTGCGCCTTGATGGTGGGTGACTTGAATGATGATAAGTTTTTATTTATATTGTTAAGTTATTTTTATTTAATGTAAGACTTGTTTGTAATTGTAGGAACAACCAAAGCTGAAGATAGAGGCATGTTGCTGAAGACCTTCAATGACCCAGAGTCTGAGTATTTCATCTTTCTGCTGAGCACACGAGCTGGAGGTCTGGGCCTCAACCTGCAGTCGGCCGACACTGTCATCATCTTTGACTCTGACTGGAACCCACATCAGGTCTGATTTATTTTATAATTATAGCCTATATCCCTGTCTATGTTTTATTGTATTTATGAACTGACAGATTGTAACTGGCAGTCACTTAAGCTGTGGTTGTGTTTTGTTCAGGATCTGCAGGCCCAGGACAGGGCCCACCGTATCGGTCAGCAGAACGAGGTGCGTGTGTTGCGCCTCTGCACTGTGAACAGTGTGGAGGAGAAGATACTGGCTGCTGCTAAATACAAACTAAACGTGGATCAAAAGGTGATTCAGGCCGGCATGTTCGATCAGAAGTCCTCGAGCCATGAGCGCAGGGCCTTCCTCCAGGCCATCCTAGAGCACGAGGAGCAAGACGAGGTCTGGGGTTCGGAACAGTGTCTCCGCATGAATGTGTGTGCGTGCACCCACGACACACAATTTAAAAGGTGTGCTTTCTTATACTCTGCTTGGCAATGTATGTCTGTTATATTCAGGAGGAGGATGAGGTGCCAGATGATGAGACAGTCAACCAGATGATCGCTAGAAGTGAAGAAGAGTTTGACCTTTTTATGGTGAGATAACACTACAGTCATACCCCCATTCCTTTTTATATTTATTTACTTTTCTGTGTCCCTTTCCAGCGCATGGACCTTGATCGGCGCAGAGAGGAAGCCCGTAATCCACGGCGAAAGCCTCGTCTGATGGAGGAAGACGAGCTCCCGACTTGGATCATGAAGGATGATGCTGAGGTAGAGCGTCTGACCTATGAGGAAGAGGAGGAGAAGATGTTTGGACGAGGCTCCAGGCAGCGAAAGGAAGTAGACTACAGTGATTCACTAACAGAAAAGCAGTGGCTCAAGGTTGACTCATGTACTGTATGGAGTGAAGTGCATCCTTTTGCTCGCCTCTAATAGTAAACATCTTGATCACAGGCAATAGAGGAAGGCACCTTAGATGAGGTGGAAGAGGAGGTAAAGCACAAAAAGACCACACGTAAAAGAAAGCGAGACCATGACCTGGACCTGTCTGGACCGTCCTCGTCCGGGAGCCGTGGACGCGGAGACAAGGACGAAGACGGTAAAAGACAAAGGAAAAGAGGAAGACCACCTGTTGAGAAGCTGTCCCCAAATCCACCTGCTTTGAGCAAAAAGATGAAGAAGATTGTGGACGCTGTCATAAAGTACAAAGACAGGTACAGTAGTTATGTTCAAGTGAGTAAGTATGTTAATAATTTGAATATATAAATTGAAAAAGATATTGTAGCCATTTAGTTTGGTCCTTTTGATTTGACTTGTTTCAGTTCAAGTGGGCGTCAGCTGAGTGAAGTATTCATCCAGCTTCCTTCTCGCAAAGAACTCCCAGAGTATTATGAACTTATCCGTAAACCAGTGGACTTCAGGAAGATCAAGGTGCTGCTCCTAACTACATACAGTATGTTTTCTTTACAAGGTTAACAGAATTGACAAATACTTTGTCTCAAATTTTAGGAGAGGATCCGGAACCACCGCTATCGCAGTCTGGGTGACCTTGAGAGAGATGTGATGCTTCTTTTTCAAAATGCTCAAACGTTTAATTTGGAAGGCTCACTTGTAAGAACCATCTGCTGTACACAATATTTTTTTCAGTGTATATAATGCTGTATATCAGGTCAGTGATAAGTGGTTGGTTGTTTAAGTTATTTTTTTTTACTGTTACTGTTTATTGATCAGATCTATGAAGACTCCATTGTGCTTCAGTCGGTTTTCACCAGTCTGAGGCAGAAGATTGAGAAGGAGGAGGAGAGCGAGGGAGAAGACAGTGAGGAAGAAGAGGACGATCAAGAGGAAGGATCAGAATCTGAGTGTAAGTTTTCTATATGCTTCTGTATATGCTTCTATATATACAAAATATGAATCTAAATCTTGTGTTATTGTCATCCAGCTCGTTCAGTCAAAGTGAAGATCCGTCTGGGAAGAAAAGAAAAAGGAGGAGATAGAGGAAAGGGGCGCAGCCGACGACCGGGGCGCACTCGAGCCAAACCTGTGGTCAGTGACGATGACTCGGATGAAGAACCAGAAGAGGTACTTGACTCATGAGTTTGACTTGAAGCAGAAAAAGGGTTTTTATATATCACGTTTGTTCTCATTGCAGGAGCGGACCCCCAGTGCTACTGATGATGAGGCCTAAACTGTGATGTGTTGAACAACTCAAGTACCACACACTACCACTCAGCTCTGCTCCCACTTAGCCAAAAGACCAAATAATACATTACAAATAGTGTCACAAGAGTGAAAAAACTGGGCACTCATTTTTGGATTTTTCATTTTTAACAAATTGTTCAGATTTTCTGGTATTGATTCATTATTTGTATAATTACTTGACCATTTAAGTTACATTTTAATTGAACTTTTATGAAAAAAATTAGAACATCTGAAACAAAATCTTTTGATCCAAATAGTATGCATAAAAATGTTATGTTTTTAGTCTAAGTTCTAGTAGTTGCTAGTCCACTTCTTCAACTAAAACGGACATAAACAACACTAAATGTAAAGAGAAATTCCACACAGAGGTGTGTTCAAATCTAGTCACAGACCTTACGTTACACTGACATCAACAGAGCTGCTGTTTTTACTCCAGCTCCTGTGAGGCGGTGTGTTGCAACAGTATGGTGCTAGAGCTGCTGTAATTATTGTGTGTGTACATCACATATTTGTGACCAGCACTCACTGTTTGACTTGGAAATATGGCCTGTGGTGAGCACAGCATGTTTCCACAATTCATAGAAGCTGTTTAGCAACTTTGACCAGATTAGTTTGACTGAATGTGTTTGGAGTTGACCCTTTTTCTTGTGTACATAGAGTATAGTATTGTATCAAAACTAGTCCACTTTGCTGCTGCTTACCTGTCACTCCATTCACTCCTAACTACTGATTGTAGACTTAACAAATTATGACTTTACATTTCATTACTGGGTACTGTAAGTTTACTTGCTTCTTTGTTGTGTTGTGATTTAGGATTTCATAGATTTCAGAAATGTTTGCTGTACTTAAGCACTTTTTATGTTTATCTTAATTTTAAGAAAAAAAGGACCAGAAGGACTGTGGCTCGTTTCTGCCATGGAGGCCTGTGTGATGTTGGATATTTTATAGTCATTTTTAGAATAGGTCATTGCACGTGTGTACGGCGCATATCTTTGGCACTGTACTTTGGTCATTATGGTAGACAAGTAGGCAAAAAGCATACAACCAAAGCATCACCTTTTCTCCATATACTTATATTTGTCTGTGATGTAATGTGTCAATGTTGCTGCAACTTGAAAATATTAATAAATTACAATCAAGTAAT
>JAVQKG010357769.1:0-11941 GCA_036025885.1 Hypseleotris bucephala | reverse complement strand
CGGAGCCGGGTCGCGGAGGCAGTAGTCTTAGCAGAGATACCCAGTCTTCGACCACCACCCGATCCACATTGCACCGCCCCCCTACGGCTACCTCTGCGGGTGGTGAGCCCACAGGAGGTTTCAATACAATGTGGTTTAAACAGCCCAACATGTTCAAAGTCAAATCTGAGCACATTCAAGGTTCATGTTTTAGCTTTTTCAGTGGCTTACAGCTGTGTCCAATTAGATTTTAATACCCAAACCAATTATAATTAGTCTTCATTTCACTTCACTGCATTATTTAATATGTGTCTAATGAGCAAACTGATCACAAGGGTTAGATTCTAGAAAATAAATGAAGGTCTTAAAATTCTGTCTCTGCTTTCTAATGTTTAACGGAAATTATTTACTTTAATACAGTTTAAATACACTGGCCACTTTATTAGGAGGACCCTAATAAAGTTTCCTCATCAACCGTGCCATGTTCAAAGTCACCCCCCTTCCCCATTCTAAAGCTTGGTTTAAAGTCGAGCAGGTTTTAACTTGACTAAATGCATTGATTTTCTGCTACATGCAAATTTGTGTTAAGCTATATCTAATAAACTAGCTAGTAAGTGTATTAAGTTCAACTGCCATGGGGTAAAATGCTAATTAGACCATAATGAATGATAAAGAGAAGACTGGAAATGCATGTGGGTGGTCTGATTGATGACTAACAACTACAAAAAAACACAAAATCTAAATAGTGACAAGTGTTAATGTAATGGTTCAATAGATAGCTGTTTTTTATGTTGCATACCTGTTACATTGATAGGAACTATGTCTGTGGGCACTGCCTCGGCCTCTCGTCGCATCTTCTCTTCAGGTGTGGGGAGGGGCGGGGCCTTGGTCCATATTACCTGCCCGTCAACTTCTGACCCCTCGCCACAGCCCTGAGGCGTTTGGGACCTCATGGAAATTTGAGACTTGTCATCTTCTGCTGATGACGCAAGGGACTAAAAAAAACAATTTAGGTCAGAAAATACAGAAAATCCAACATTTAACTATTAAAACCTGCATGAAAAGTTAATTGTCCCCAACTAAAATGGGTTGATAACACCAGGGACTCCAAAGACTAGCATTGCTTTGACCTTTACAAGTCCATGGAGCTGCAAACATGGTACCCAATTAATCAGACTATAACATAAACACAATCATATCAACAGAGCAAGTGAAGAAGATGGCAGGATGAAAACAGGCAAGCTAAATCACTCATGCATTTAACTGTGTGCAATCACAAGGGAAACTCACGGTGGCCAATTTCTACATAGGACAAGCAATACAGCGTTGTCAGATGGGTGTTGTTAAAAGCAAACCCGTAATTTTCCGTTTGAATGTGAAAAGCAATAAGAATGGATCCAAAAGCCCAAGTATGTTTACCAAAGCATGCAATAGTAGACTGTTTGGCAATGATGGTTGTTGATGTTTCTCTGGAGACTATGCATGAATGGATAAGTTATGATAAAATGCAAGAGAAAAGGGGAAATTGTCTAGACTAAATAAAGTTTAGTGAAAAAAACAGATTGTTAGTTTCTGCTTTTGGTGCAGTTATCAGTCTCACTTCATATAAATGACCTCATAATTATTACTTGGGTGGCACAATACAACAAAACCATTACTTCTAAAGACAATTCATTTTTTATTATTTCTTATGTTTAATCTCTGTGTCATACATATGCAACTATTTATTTGCAGAAACTTAAAAAGAGCAAAAAACACTTAACATTGTATACTTTATTTGATCAACTTAACAGCATGCAGAACTATGTATAGCCACCAGAGGGCAGAGTGGCACTAGTAATAAAGTGCTTGATTACATTAGCAGTTTTAATCAGAGGGGATCTACCACTCCTAGTTACCTTTTTGTCATTTTCTTCATCCTCCTCGTCCTGCAGGCCGGGCTGTGAAGGGTCAGAGAAGGTGGGGCCCTGAGAGTAGTACTGGGAACTCCGAAAACCATCCTTCCTCAGTTTGTCACATTCTGAAAGACAATAATAAGGAAGCTTGAAACAAAGAATGAAGAGACTTTAAAAGTTCTCATTTTGTGTCTGTTTTTCAGCAGACTATGCATGCATAATAATTTGTGTGTGTTTTCCTTGCTGGCAGTGTGAGGCATGTGATTGTTGGATGTTTAACAGTTAATCTTTTAGTTAATGCTTCCAAAAATGTGCTGTGAACTGAATCTTGGTTTTATAAACAATATCCCAAATCTAATCACAGATATATATTTATTCAAAATCGTGCAGCCCTTATAAACAAGAGAAAAGACGGTGGAAAACAAAGGAAGACAACATGCAGTGCTGTGTAAATGTTTTATATAATTGTATACTGTACAAGTGGACTTTCTACAAAATCCTGGTCACACAACTGGATTTCTCATTGCTCACTTTGTATGCTAAATAAATTACATATTTCCGAAAGCTATTTACAACATGTCTTCAAACATTTTCACTGTATAGCAGGCGTACAGTATGATACTTCGTAACAGTTTTGCATGAATTATTTAAATGATTTTTCTTGCGTGTGTCACATGAGAGCAGTGCTTGTTGGATGCTGCCAGGCGCTGCTCACACCTCGTCTCCTCACCACCTGCTGTTAGGGCTGTGATGCGGGCGATCGAGCATAGATATGTGTGAGATAGTAACATGAATGAGAGAGCAGAGGAGGGCTACAGTCTGTCAAACACAGATGGCAGAACTGTCCCCCAACCCAGCTTCTATTAGAGCGCACTAAGCACAAGGCTACTTATATCATTATCGCAATATCAACAATGGAATATCTATTTGTCTAAATGTATCGCTATAATTTTACTGTCTTTTGTGATACATAATTTTACACCGTCAAGTGTGTTTCAAATAAAAGATGATGCCTTCATCCTAATTTAGTCCAAGATTTAGACCTTGTTTAGTTTGAGAATTTTAAGTAATCCAGTTTTGTGCAGTGCAGTTCCTTGTGTCTCCTTATAAAAAAATGAAAATGCGTCACACTTTTACCTAATTATTGTAACATTTAACATGGCTTTCACATATTCCATGCTTCTCTAATGCTGCGTAGATCCAGTTAAAATATTTTCATTCCTACCAGTGCTGTCACCTTTGTCCTTTTCATAGCTTACTACAAAAATTACCTCAACTAAAAGACAAGCTCCTCTAATTGTATGTGCTAAACTATTAATTATGCACTACAACTAATTCAAAATAAATTATTCAAAATCCCAGTTGATACATTTCATGTTCCACATGCAGGAGCACTGTCAAACACTCCTGTCCCATCTAGGTTGCTCTGTTTGATCCGTTTTATGTGGCATTTATCTCCATTGCTAATTACCATAGGTCTCTATGGGGATACACTCTGGTGCATGTGTAATAGGTCTTAATGGGGCCAACAAAGACCACTTGTGACAAGCAGCTCATGTGTTAAAGAATGGATTTAAAAAGCATGTTGCTAATGAGAGTATGATGACGAAGTGGGCCGCTGAAGATGATTGGTGGCGCGTGATTGGGCTCGGTTGATAAAATAAATGCAGGCTAAGATACAGTGGGTGTTGCTTGTTGCTAGGCAGAAGTGGCACAAGGGAAGAAAAAAAATGGATCTGTGACAAGGATGTGCCATTGTCTAATTTTATAGTCAATGAACTCAAAATGACAAAAAATATACAATGTGCAAAATGCTAATATTTAAATCAGTTTCTATTTTTTAAAGTTATGCATGACTATCTTTCTCTGGTGAAGGTATTGTTGAGATAGGATTGGGATAATGAGATTAAGGTTGTTGTGTCAATGCCAATGCTTTGTCTGACCTTACAATATAGTTCAATGTTCCATGATAAGAAGAGTTTTTTTTTTTTGCCACTGCTGCGTTTGCAAATAGAAAAATTTGAGGAGAGTGTTGGAGTTGAGTGTTTGACTTTAAAGGTTTTATTGACGTACTGTAGATCATGTCACTGTTGCACAATTCAATCAATGCTTTTGAATCTGACAGCTCACGTGTTGCCTTCAAAGACCTTCTCCCTATGCATACAATTGCTTGCATGTGTGTGTGGTAAAAAAAAACTGATAGCACTTTTACATTTGATTCATTATTGATCATTTTCCCACAGTGAATGTAGTCGTGTGCCATGCTGCATGCAATGCTCAAACTTGTGGAGATAAACAACATTCAAAATTATGTAATAATGTTTCTACTCAATTCATCTATTTGTTTTATTTTTTTACTCATAACTACATATTTGTCATCTTTTTAACATATTTTATGAAAATTATAGACACGTTTAAGTCTAGAGTTGGTTCCACCCACTACATCGACAGATCCGATGTGTGCAGTATAGTCCAGTGTGTATAATTGGACAGGTGCATTCATTGAACACCTGTCGGCTTCAGTGCGGACCCCTGGGGCTGGTGTTGGTGACAGGAGCTGACAGGGGGAGGGGTGAGGCCAATAACCCAGGCTCCCAGGTGTTGTTTTTCGACCTGGCAGCATACATAATGTAGGAAGTACCACACAACAGCACAGGGGTCAAACAAAAGCTAACATGTAGGACGAGTGTGTTTTGTGGAGCTTTGTTGTAGACACACACTGTAAGGATCACATTATGGCAAAACTGTCCCAAACCTAGCTTCTAAGAGGGCAATAAGTAATTGGACTACTTATATCATTATCACAATATCAGCAATGCAATATCTGCAAAGTGTCTAAATGACAATCATAGGTTTTTTTGTGATACACTGTCAAATGTGCTTCAAATAAACTAGTTCTAATTTAGTTCAAAATTTAAACCTGGTTCAGTCTAAGAAGTTCAAGTTTTCCAGGGTGCGGGGCCTTGTAAATTTAAAATGTATCACTCATTTTTACCATGTCTGTTTTAAAAAGCCTTAATTTATTGGCGCCATCCAAACTATGACCAATATAGAGTTATTGCAAAATTTAACATGGTTTTCACACATTGCATGTTTCTCTAATACCACCTAGATCTACCTAATTGTCTTAATTCGTCCTACCAATAGTATCACTTTTTTCCTTTTCCAAAGTGATTACAAAATTACCTCAACTCTAATTGTGTGTTAAGTATGAGTATGTTTTGTGGAGCTGTTGTCTAGTCTTATCTCTTATTTCTTTATTTTTATCTTTATCTTTAGTGAACAAGGCCATCAAGCAGTCACTAAAGATCTTTACTGTATCCAGGCCCACGCAAACAAGCCACACAAATACAGCCCTGTCTGCACCTATCTGACAAATGAGTGAGAAAAGCTGACTTTCCCAGGAACACTGAACAAACCGGCTACTTCCTGTTGTGGGCATGTTGTCAGGATTTAAAGTTGAGTGGCTTCTTTGTTTTGACTATTTGAGAATAACAGGACTGGACAAACAGGAACGTGGGATCTTACAATGTTGTCTTTTTTGATGAACAGTGAGTACCGGTAGATGCTGCAGATAATGTACTGCTGCCTTCAGCACGATGCCATGACCTTGCTATGACAATTGTGATGAGATCGACTTTAATAAGATTTTGTAAGCTGGTGGATTTTGCTTGGTTCAGCTAGTTTGGTGTGAGAACTGTAAGCAATTACTGCATGTCATGTGTGTTGGCCAATACTGCTGCTACATCATAAATTGTAACCTCAAGAAAACCTACCCCAACTATAATCTACTTACAAAACACCAGGTAAAGCGGTATGTTTTTTTCTTGTATATTATCCCATTTTTGCCCCGATCCTTACCTCTTAATGCAGTTTTAAGGTTGACTTTGGCCTGCCGGTGAAGGTCCTCTACACATGGCGGCCTGCTGCCTGGTAGAAACACATTTTCCTGCTGATGCCATGGAGCCGTGTAGTGAACTGTCCATTTGCTCTCTTCATCTAGGTTAGACACCGCTGTTGAGACAAAAACAAAAACTGGTTGGACTTTTTCAACATTCATTTTCTCTAAAACACACGTTACCAAAACACTCCACCTTATCACGAATAATGCCTTGTAAACCGGTTTTGTTTATACTTGTAACATGGGGGCCGAGGAGGAAGAGTGTTTCTTTGCAAGAAGGTGTCAGAGTGGGCACCTACAACCTGTCACCTATCTGCAACATCACAGGCCACACACACAAAGGGGAGGTACAAATACACAGGAAAACTTGGAGGGAAATAGCCATAGTCAGAATATAACCTCAGAAATAAAAATCTAACTTAAAAACAAGTTAAAACACTATAAGTGACAACCAAGAATCAACAACTTCACACAAAGTGGAAAAGCCTTCTGAGAAAGTTGAACCAAAATCTACTAATTTTACAGTTTTGTGCAAATTCTAAGGTTTAAAGATATGCCGACAGACAGACATTCAAAAATAGCTAAATAAAATAGCCTGTTTCCATTTACTTTCTTCAGTTGACAAAATGCTATGTGAGCATTTAGAAGAAACATCTACACCAAAAATTGCAGTCACACTTTCAAATGCCCACTAAACAATTTTGAAAAGCAAGTAGGTCATTCTATTTATTTCACTTCTGGTTACATGCTGCTCACATCTTTCTGTCTCTCCATGACTTTATACTGTATATCAAAAGTAGCAATGTACAAACTCCATCTAATCTTACCAAGTGATCGAATCCAAGCCAAAGTTGGTGACCGTGGATGCAAAATAACTTCCATTTTAAAATCCCAAATTTAAGTTAAATCCAAATTTCGTCAAGACATTTGCTGCTTGTGAATCCAAGTGCTTGCTTACCAACACAATTTGAGCATGTGACTGAAGTAAAATAGCTTTGCTTGGACTACAGAAGGAAGGGGTGGTCTTGTAAGGGGCCAGTGGTTTGTTGTGAAGAGGTTTTTTCACAGGTGCAAATGAGTTGGGGGAGGACAGTGAGCAGGGGCGGGGGTCTTGTTACTGTAAATTAGCCAAAGAAAGTGTGAGACACTAAACAGTGATTTGAAGATAACTTAATGATAGACCGGAGCAATGGAGACGTTTAGATTTGCCTATGTATTCCCATAACAAGCCCCATGTTAGGGCAGTAAAAGTGAAATTTGTTTACAGTTGGGGAAAGTTGCCAAAGATAAAACTGAGAGGCTGAAGGGGTGCCCCTAGGGTCTATCCTGACACCTTAATGCATCAACTAGCCCTGGTTAAACTTTGATTTAGCTATTGTTTAGTCCTTGGTTGAATCTTGGTTTAATCCTGATTGAGTTTAGGTTTACTAATGATAGACGTAGCAATGGAGATGTTGAAGTTAGCTTATGCGTTCCTATAAAAGGTAAGAAATAGTTTTACAGTTAGGGATGGCAATGGTTTAACGCTGGTTTAGAAAACTAATGATAGTGACACTGAAATTTGCCTATGACTTTTTATAACAAGGTCCTATCTAAGTACAAGTTAATACACTATGTTTACAGTTGGGGAAAGTTACCAATTAGATTGAATTGGCAGCCCCACTGATGGTGAATCATGACACCTTGATCTATGACCATCTCATTTGCACCACATTTAGAAACAAACTGGTGTTAACTGCTCCTGTGGTCAAGAAGGGAGGCCATTGTATTTATTTATGTCCACTTTACGCTTTTCAGCTCCTGAATGCATACCTTACATTGCTGTCTTCCTTATCACTGTATTCCTTCCTACAAATCAACATAATAAAATGTTTAACTGGTCAGCCATAAATACTGGAGGCACTTTAGACACAACAGTCCACAGTTAGAGTCATTTTATTATTCCTTTCTGAATAACCACCTGTATCTAAACTCGTGTGGTATTTAGGCAACGGCAGTGAGCAATGACAAATTTACAGAACAAAACTTTACTAGTTAATTAGTTTTCAGATGAAAGCACAGGATTTTAAAATTGTACTAACATAACAATTGTTTGCAATGCATTATTTAACTAATATTACAAAGCCTGATCTAATGCATGTGACAGAGAACCACAAATCAAATAATTCAACACCTCCGAAACTCAATGACACTGTATGTAAACATTGTAAACAGTGTACTGCAGCAGGTCAATAAAATGTAATGTCGCACATGCATCTTACAGCAGCCTGCAGTGATCGATCCGACACATCACGAGGCACGAGACACAATCAGAATTCAAACATTTCGCTGTCACATAATTTCACTATTCCCCATTGTTATGTTTTCCCACTTTGTTCAATCCTATTTTTAGAACAACAATAAAGTAGACTAAGTAAACTTTAATTTTCCCCACTTTCTCTCCTCCAGTTGCTGCACAGGTAGCCCTCCCCCACCCTCTGCCCTGTCAGTCTGAATAAGCCAGGGCCCAGCTATAGGGACACCAAGGACGTGGGGACTATGGACACAAAGCCTGTATTGTCCTTCTGCATCAGCCTCTGCATTCAGCTCCACAATACCTCCTGAGCTTTTCACTATAGACAAACTCCACACTGGACCATGGCGGGAGTCTTTCAGAAGTTCACTAATCCCTCGGCCATCCCAGCTCTGCTGCAAACACAGACAGACACTAGACTACATGAGCCCAGTGCAAAATAAGGGATACAAGCAGCATCAGTATCCCCAAGCACTGGAAGCCTCATGCATGCATAAAGACTGACATATAGACAAGGGGAATTAGCTATAATCCATAAAACTGATCAAATGTTATTGATGAGAATGTATGAATACCATGTGGGGCCACTATTGCAAACCAACCACTATTATTGACTATGAAGTAAAGTGCCTATTTGATTTAGGTCCATTTTGACAATACTGGGAGGAGAACTGATTTTGCTTTTCACATAAAACACAGAATCTTGGACAAATACTTTCACTGGCCACTTTATAAGTTAGACTAGGTGACGTACCTTCTTGTGAACTCAAATCAGCACATTGCATAAAGTTAATAGATTTTGTCTTTCACTTATGTTCAAGACAGATTTAAGTGGCTATGAATGTGGCTTAGTTTTTCTTGCCACATTTTTAGATACAAAGTCTATGTAATAAATTAGCCAGACAGTGTTGTACTTTTTTCCAACCAGACACAAAGTGTGCATTTATGACTTTCCCACAATGTTGACCAGGTTAAACAGGCACATTTGTGCATTCATTAACTTATTGTTTGATGGCTTAGTAGATAAGGGTGGTTTAACTCTAGACTGAATCATTTTGTTTCTCAAACATATTTTTTTTTGTTTCAGTGTTTAAGGTTTTGAGGTCTGATTTGCAAAACATTGTCTTAATACAGTGACTAACATCCTCTAATCCTTATCTGTCTGTGTTTACAAGCTCAAATGAACCGTAAGTAGCATCTCAGCAGGAATCTTGCTTCCTTGTGCGATACCAGTGTGTTGTGGCTCACCGGGTAGGACCAAGGTGCTTAGCTCAGGTGCAAAGTGCAGGCATGAGCAGGACGGGCCCGCTGTGGGGAGTTCCAAAAACGCTGAGGTAATGATTAATCAAATCACCTTAGCCTTTACTGCAGCAAACACATGCAAGCTAAAAATACACCTGAGATTAGCGTCTGCTCTAACCACTAGTAAAAACCCTCACATGCTTAATACGCAGCCATTGACGAAATAATAGCCTTAGTGCCTTGACTGATAAAAGTGTAATCCTTTGACTGATACAATTCATAATCCACTTTTGACCCATACGTACACTCATCGGACGTTTTATTAGGTAGACCTTGTACCTAATAAAGGGGTACCTTTTACGATATGCTGCTGCAGCCCACCTGCTTCATGTTTGGTCATTTTGTGCGTTCATGGTTTTCCTGGAAAGCATGTCTCTGACCTTTAGTGTCAACAAGGCAAGTTGTATTATCTCATCCACAGAACTGCCACTTACTGTATATTGTAATTTTTAGACAGTGTTTGTGTTTGTGTGAAAATGCATAATTTCTGTCCATATTGTAAATTAAATCATCTTCTCCTTTCTTTAGCAGGTTTGACTTGAACATATACTGACAAAATTTGTTGATTTAGTGCAATGTGATTATCTTTTTGAGCTTACAATCGAAATCGGGTATGTCAATTTATCAACTTAATAAAGTGGCCACTGGCCAGTGAGTGTAGTTTTAGGAATCAATATATGCAAAAATGATGATTACAATGCATTTTGGTGCTGCTCATTTACACACAGTAGGTCACTGAATGGTCACATATAGAGAGCCCTTCTTGCCCCAGTGGTTCCCCCGGTAACAAGGTGCAACAGAGGGCTGTGTCTGAGAGTGGCGGGGGCAGAAGTGGGGCTGGCCACAAGGAAACTGTTGTTTACTAAAATTACACGCACAATGAAGTAGTATTTCAAACACTGTTAAAATGAATGAATGAACAAAGATATACAGACACTCATTTAAGTGCACCTGTTACAATAATACAGCAGCATTGTGCACATGCTTTAGGAAGGCAAGACACTACATACAACTATCTCAACATCACTGAGTCTGTATGGGATCAGCAAGAAGAGATAGAAATATGTGAGCAGCCTATGTCCACTGATAAAAAGAACCATCTGTCCATTCAAATTTTTTTATAACTGGACTTTTAGAAGGCAAAGGACAATCCAATGACTGGATGTAGACATTGTTGCATTTTCGGAAGTGACTGTACTTAGATTACAGCGTGTCTATAAACTGGTCTAAAACATTTCCATAACATTTTCAGCACAACAGAGAAAATAACTTACCCTTTCTTTTAAAGTACTTAATCACAGATTTTAACGAGGTCCCGATGAACACCATTATTCCAGTTATCAGTATATCTTTTTTATGTTAGAAAATTCCCAAATACAGCACAGTAAGTAAATCCAAGCAAAAATCCAGAAGCCGGTGTGCGGGAGGAGGCTGGTGCGTTACATTCTCACTGCGCGGTGGCTAAAGCACGAGTGTACAACAAGAGCCTTAACCACAATGAGAAACTAACCCTATCTCTCCCTGTCTAAACCAACAGACATGGTCCACTCCTCCCACCCCCTCCCTCTGGCGCCCAGTCCTACAAGACACACACACACACACACTCACACAAACTAGAAGGGGGTGGGTAGGGGTCCCTGCTCTGCCCCTTTGCTCCTCTGTGCATCGGTTACTAAGGAGTCCTGGCTGCCTCTCCCTTTTACCCCTCCTCATCATCACTCTTCATCTCTCGTCTAAGGCGCTGCTGGTCTTCGAACACAGCTCAAAGTTAAACATGACGAACAGGCAGAAGGTTTTGTACTGCTGCAGTCGATTCCTCAGCTTCAATATTTGCCTTGGGCTTATCTCTTTGATAGTTATTTTTTCACTTGCCGCTAAAGTAGTAAATAATTGCGTTGATTTTTCCACTGGAATCATCTGGGAGCAAAGGCTTTTAATGAAACTTTGCTTCAGTTTTTCTTTCAGTATTTGTCTTAAGTCTGTTTTTATCTTTTATTTCCTCTGATTCTAAGAACAGCAGGATTGGGCTTAGCATTTGAACAAAAACTGCCACTTGTTACAGCATAAAAATCTCAGAGAATGTATTGGTATTGTTTTCTCAGGACATGCATGAAGTTTAGTACAATGATATCCCTGCTCCTTTCAGATGAAAAATAATAAATTAAACTGTAATTATGATCAAACGTATCTATGAACGTTATGGCAATATAATTTCTAAATTATGTATGAATTACTAATATATAAACCTATGGCTATTTTTTATTACCGACGCCAGGAGGGTATGTGAACGCCTCCGTTGGCGTGTGTGCGTGCGTGTGTGCGTGTCTGTGATCAAGATAACGCACAAACTACTGCACGGATTTGATGAAACTTTCAGGGAAGGTCAGGACATGTCCAACAAAGAAGTGATTAAAATTGGGTACATCTGCGTTGAATATTAATTAAGTTATTCATTAATTAAGCTTAAACCTGAGAATGCAATAACTCAGAAAGTTTTTGCCAGATCTTTTTCTAACTTTCTGGACAGTTACATATGATGAAGACACTGACATATGTTGACTTTGGTCCTTC
>JAVQKG010357749.1:0-10620 GCA_036025885.1 Hypseleotris bucephala | reverse complement strand
CATGTTTGTAGAGGTTAAACATACAAGATAAGCAGGTTTTTGACTTTTATTTTGTTGAAATTATATTATCTAAAAATTGCCTTTGCGATTTGCCAATTATGTCCATTAAATTATGATCTTGATTCAATTGCTATTTGTTGTGCAGCCCTAATGCACACCGATATGACCAAATAAAAATGGCAAAAAGTCCAAGGATACTATAAAGCACTAAAATATTTCACAAATCATCATCAGACTTTTTGCGATTTATATCTTCTTACTTCTATTCCCCTACACCTTACAGCTACACAGATATTAAAATGCCTCTTTTCATAAACCATGAATTAAACCTGCCTCCTTGTATAATATTAGCATGCAATATTGGTATCTGTAATTCTCAAGGCCCCACTCTCGGCTAAGACAAAGCAGTACACTCTTTCTGTTAATAAACTCTTTGACTGCGGATTGAAACGGCTTTGAAGAGCAGCGGCAGCAGTTAATGACAGTGACCCTGGTCTGTTGTGGATGCTCCGGAGACAGACTTGGATGATTATAGTGGAGGGGGGTGGGGCTGTTGTGGCATATGGCAAAGAAGAAATCAATATTAAGTGAGTAAAGCTAGATCAAATAGGACTACTTAAAATGGCTGTAAAATGCTAATAAATCCTGGCGTTTGCAGCTGCAAGGTTGTTTGAATGTAACTAATGGATGAAGGCTGAATGGATTCAAGAAGCAACAGTTAAAGAGCTGCGTGACAGAAGACTACATCAAATGGTGTACAGATATTAATTTTAACTATTGCTGAGTAAGAGTAGGTTGTGAACAAACTCACTCCATGGCTGAAATAAATCAAAGTAGCTATGCATTTAACTACAAAAATAAGCACTTAAGGAGGGCACAGAACACAATACACACAAGTCTTACAATGGTAAAGACAGGGTAAGATTCAATGTGGAATAGTAGTTCAGGGGTAAATGATCTATACTACAGCGTCAAGCTCAACAGACTGCGGTTTCATTGTAGTAAAGAATACACTGAGATTCTTTATTGATCCTGTGTGGATATGGTTAGCATTTTGGACCCAATTTCACAATGGTACATCATCTTAAAGTAATCCTGAATCCAGATAGTGTACCAGGTACTTACCAACAAAACCAACCCATAATTGACATTTTAAATTATTCACACAAAATTTAACTCGACCACAATTTTAATTTCTTGCTAGCAACCAACCAAAAACAAAAACTTGCCACAAAAAGAAAAAACAAAACGATTAAACAAAAAACAAAAAACAAAACATGTTTACTTCCATCCTAAAACCACCTTCTTATTATTAAGAACTGCACTCCAGGTATACTGTATACAGCTTTTTACTCAACTATACCTCACAGGAACAATGCTGAGATGAATGCATCTGTAAACCAATTTCCTGCTGCCTCCTTTGTTTTCCCAAGTCGACTGTGCATAACCTAATCACAGAGAAAAATCTCACTAAGCTATGACATCACGGTTTATTACTATTCAGTGAAAAACAGCGCTAAAACAGATGGGGCAAATAGTTATAGTGTACCTTTAAAAAAATCTTTAGCACGTTTAGCATGTTTTCATCAAAGTGTTTACATGCTCCAGGGTGAAGCTGAGTCAACAGTGCAGGCTACAGTATGGTCCCATCTGACTGAGTCCTAACCTGTCGCCTCAGTTGTTCTTGTAATTGACCCAATAACCATCTGCCTTTTCCCCATGAAGGGCAATCTAGAAAACTGCAGAGGACTGGTAATTAAACCAAATCAAGTCTTTAGATATACCACTTTTAAGGTGTTTCCAGAGTAAGAGGTGTAAAAAATGGTTTAGTATGCTGTCTTGTGTCAGCAAATAAACTCCATCTACAGTACATGAAATAGTATAGAATTTGGTTTATACAGCAAGTTTCCAGACACTCAAAGTGCTTTACAACTGCAACCAATTTCCCCTTGTGGGACAAATAAACTGGTTGAGATCTGTATCCACAGTAGCCCTGTGGCCAGTGTTGTTGTCAAGTCACTATGTCTCGAGTCCAAGTCACTTTCCTTAGTGTTGAAGTCTGAGTCCAAGTCACATAGGACTAATACGAGTCAAGTCAGAGTCAAGTCATGAGCTCTTACAGTCCAAGTCTGAGTTATCAAGGTGCAAGTCTGGGTCCAAGGTCAAGTCAATGAGCTTGCTCCTCGAGTCACCAGTCAAGTCGCAGTCACCAGTCAAAAGCCCGAGTCAAGTCACAAGTCCAGTAAAACAAGTTATCTGCTACCAAAAACTACATACTGTACCTTTAAAGTATTATCCCATATAATATTCACATATAATGTGCTTCTACATTCACTTAATTAATGAAAATACAGATATGGCTATGAGCCTATTATCTCTTTAATTAGAAGCTAATGTGATTTTACTCATTTATAGTTCAACAGTATACGCAAATGTACTGAAATAGACAGCTACAGATGTAACTGGGCTTTAGCTGCAGGCAACTTGAAGTTTCATATGTTTCCTGTCATTCCTCTTTCACAGCTCCATTAACAACCTCTAAGCTCCACAAGACTTCATTTACATTCACTGAAAAGATACTCCACTCACTAAAGACCCTGTCTACATTATTAAATATATTACCAATTCAGCATGACAGCACATACAGTATGTACATCCAAATACAACAGATATCTTCTCACCTGTAGTTTGTCCTCTGGTACCTGCAGCCAGTGGTTGAAGGCTTGGGCCAGCTTTGTCCGCACCTGTTTGCCTGAAGAAATATCCCAAAACAAACTTTAGTTGAGATGGATGTTGACAGCACACAAACAGCTTTTAATGACTTCATCAGCTTTAATAAAGAGGGTATTATGGCGTCACTTTGCTATGATTAATATTAACACAGATGGTGATTGGTGCGGGCTAAATGTTCATATGAAAACTAGTGCTGGAATAAATATGTAATTTTCCTCCTTACTGCATGTCTTATTGTCATAATTTCAGTCAAGATAATAATAGGTATGTGAGGCGTTGTAATCATCTTCAGTGCAGCAGAGATGGAGTGCTCTGCATCTCACTGTTTTGCAAGTGCAATGAGGCTGATAAAAACTCCACTAAACTGAATCTGAAATATCAGACCTCCCTTTCACAAGCAGTTAGGCTTTTGATGAGGGCAATTTTATGAAAACAGCAGTAGTGCAATGCACACCTTTTTATCCAATGTTATCATGCTAGTTTGAAATCACTATTTTTGCTACTGCGAACACTAGTACCATAAAGTACATGACAACATCGAAATAGAATCACTAACCACATTATTAGGCATCTGCTACTTGATGAGTACTTAGCTAATCATCCAGTCACATGGCAGCGTTCTGCATTAAGAAATTAGCATCATGTATTTAGGCATGAGACATCACGTTAAATTTAAGTGTCAGAAAGGAAAGAAAGAAAGAGGATTTAAATTAAATACTCTGGGTATTTCAGAAACTGACCAAATACTATCATTTTTCTAAACAATTTCCAGAGAATGTTTTGAAAAAGAAAATATATATTGTGTGTGTGGCAGTTCTGGGTTGAAGGCTTTGTTAATGTCATGATAAAAATGGAAAAAGGCAGTACAACGTAACTTAAGGTCTACAAAAGGTCTACATCTGAACATTTAAAGTATGTATAAAAATAATAATCTGAAGGATGAACCAACTCATAATCATACCTGTCTTTTAACATATAACAGTAAAATACTTATCACACAAGTCTTTTAATTAACTACACAAAGTCGCATCATTTGTGTCTACTATTCCATGACACAGAAATCCTCTCATCCCATCTCGCTGACACCCTCAGGGCTTGTCCTATTTACCCAAATTAGGAGGTAGAACTTTTATTTCAGAACTGTACTAAAATGACCAATCAAAAACCAAAGACATTAATATTTCTGAACAACAGGGAATGTGCACTGTGACAGCTCCAACAGTGTGTCCAGTCATTATCTATTGATTGCAGTTCTATTGTTACGTTATCAACCATATAATTACAGCAGACAGGGAGACAGTGTGAGTTTAGTTAGGCCTTAAGTTCTTTGCAAATGCAGAAAAACCTAGTGCATTATTAGCCAAAATGTACTGTAATTATGAATCCCGGTGTCTAATTTAGTAGAAACAGCCGAAAAACACTTGTGCTACATAATTATGCCCAAGCTGTTTGTTAAAATACAAGTTAACAAATACTATGACAACTCCACGGCTAAGTTCATGGATTTCTTAGAGTTTGCAGAAAGCAATTAAACAAGACATTTGTCAGTTGTAAAAAACTCCCCAGTAGCAGTTCAAATGACAAACCTGGAAGTTGCAGCAGGTATTTGTATGGCTCCAGGAGAATACGCTCAGAGGCTGCTTCCGGGTCTTTGTCCATTGTTGATAGTTCAGTCACACCTGTAATAGGAGACAAGTTTTGACAAAAGTACATACATAAAAAAGACAAAAAAAAGAAACTAACTACATCATATAGCAGAAATATGATCAATCACAATAATAGTGCAATGTACTTTATGAATGTACAAGAGCATTGCATTTCAAACACAGTAAAATTGACATACACCAGTGAGAGAGAGTTTTGTTTAGATTTGTCCTGGTTTAGTCCTGCGATTATACTGTCTGAGTTTAGGTTTTAATTTTGGATTAGTCCTGGTTAAGCCAAGGTTTAGACTCATTTAAGTTTGATAACAGTGGTACTTCTTTTCATGTGGTACTTAGTGTGAAATATTTGAGTACCACTGGCAAAACAATGCAGTATATGCTGCTGTTGTGAATACCTGTATTGTACTGTGTGGTATTTGCAGGCAAAATAATCATCTTATGTTAAATATAGCTCTTAACTCAAGCAACAACACAAGGTCACGTGGAATAGTTTTGTGGTGGAGTCTGCTGTGTTTGCAGAACTGTGAAATCCTCATGTACACAGTGACACGATTATCACATGACTGGGTAAGTTACAATATAATTACATTACTAATGAGTCACTGAGGACAGGCTGTGGAGCAGCAATGGAGAAATGTGTTATCATATTCATATTTAATAGAGGATTTCATAGAGGTTTATAAGTGGCATTTGAAAGTACTAACTGCAAATTAAACAGAAACTGAAGATTAATTTTACAGGGTCTATAAAATAATAAGCTATGCCTATGTTGGTAAATTCCAATTCAGAATAAAGCTACAAAATCAAGCAATGAAAAGGAACTGTAAGTGACATTTAATATGTGCCATATTGATGTCAGTCAAGTAAGTGACATGCCATGTGTATGTGTGGGGGAGAATCACACAATTATTGTATACAGTATTTATCAACAATAATTTACTGCATGTTTTAAACTGTGCACGAAATGTTTATTTTAAAGACTGCAATGTTATTATGGATTTATAACTGGATGTAATGTGGTTTAGTTGACTCCACCCACCTCCACTGCTGTCTGTCAGCTGCTGTCACCCGCTCCGGTGTTTTTGTTAGCCACGGCTAGGCTAGTTAGCATGAGATAACACAAATGGCGATGGCACACGCAGCGAGAACCTTATCGCTCTCTTAAAATTGACGATCCCGCTATTAAACATCAGCTTCTAAGGCACGATATATCTTGGTTAGATCCATTTTATAACATTTTAATACTGTACAAAACTGACCGAATAACTAAATGCTAGGCTAAGCTACATCCGCTAACGCCTCAGCACATTCCACTGTCACTGGTAGAGCGAGTTAGCTTTAATGCTAAATTTATTTGTTGTGGCTCGGTGACAGCGCATGACTGGGAGGGTTAGCCAACCTGGGCGCTGCCACTCGTTTGAAATGCTTCAGTTTTTGTCTCTGCGCCTCCCGGGTGTATTACCTTGAATATAAAGATACTGGACTATATTCCACTGGGCTAAATTGTAGAAGAAATCGAACATACCCATGTGTAGTCAGTACTTGGGTATTGTAGTTTTTTAGACTTCAGTGTTCCCCTTTGCGCCAACCATCCAATAGCACGCCTTCGTTTGCCTTCCCATAGATATTTTTCTGTCAAGCAGCAAATCATATTCGCATAAGGCATTTTAGTCGCTGTGCCATCCAATAGGTGAACGATATACGAGCAGAGGCGGGTTTATTGTGCCCGTCCATCATCTCCATGAGGCGGGGTAAGGATCACAGAGCTGGGGCTGTGGAGAAGCAACTCAACAAGAGAGCTCTGCGAAAACGACTTTTAACCATCCGCATCCAACATCAACGAGGGGCAACCAAACGACGCTAAAACCTGCCTGCTTTCTCACATAAATGTTCCTATGGATTACTACTACTCTTTTATCGAAGAATAGGAGTATTTCTCAAACTGACAGCAGAGGTAAGTCGGCTTTTATGCGCAAAACCCCGTCGATATTTGGTACATTATGCCTTCGCTCGTTTTGCCAACCTTGACGTCGCTAACTTGTTAAGTGGTAAGAAGGTGTGTGTGTTTATAGCGATTTAAGGAATGAATGAATCGGACTAGACGGCGAAAAAGACCAAGTTTGTGCGGATTACTTGACTCGATCTATTACAAGTATTACTGTAGACAATGTGGAGGGCACATCGAAAGCTGCTGAGTAGTTTTTGAAGCCAGGACAGTCTGTTGTTGAGCGTAGGAATTCTCGCAAAGAAATCGTCTGTCACGGTTCACGTATGCCTGACAAAAAGTGATAATACGTGATGATCGTCGACTGTACTCGTTCAGATAATGTCACAGATGCCACAAAGGAGACTAAACGGTGCAGTTAACAGGTAAACTGCGTTGTCAGGCATTTCTTTTGTGCCCTCGGTCGCTATCTGGGTTGACCAGTGTGTTGTGGGCTGGTCAAGATCCACTGGCTTGTATCACTCTCCGCTTGTACAATGTGGCTGTTTTGACGCTGCAAGATTAAGTATTTTAGCTCCTTTACAAAGACAGACTAGGATTTCTGTGTAGTGCATGCGTGACTCGTGTTTTTGTGCATTTCCGCGACTTGCAACACTGTCGTTGTCAAAGTGAATAGGCAGAAATGATCGCCAAAGCCGTCTAAATGCGCTTGTCGCTTTATGAAACCGAGTTGGCAGGTGCTATTCGGCGAGGTTTAGGTCGTGTGGCTGATATTATTGTTACTGGTGGTCAGTCATTCACTCTGGAAATTGTCTGGGGCGGGTGACATTGTATCCTCCGCGATCAGGAGCCTCAAACGAGGGATCGCACTCACTCCGACCTTGGTTTTTGTTTAAACAATAAAATCTTGCACTAATAACAATGCTGTAAGTGTAGACCGAGTTACAAGTCTTCTTCGTGCGGCTTGACCTTGTTGCGAATCGTTTCGTCGACGTGTTTCTTTGTGCAAGACAGCAGCAGCAGCAGCAGCAGCAAAGGCACTCCGCGAACAGTCAGCGAAATGCCAGAGCCCCGTGCGCCCCGGCCATAAAGAAAGGAAAGGAACATTTTGTATTGAAAGAAAGTGACTTTTAACGAGGCTGCACTGATCGCTGTTACTTTATTAGTACGACACAGCCTTACAGTGACATTTGAATAAGTGTTGCCGTGTGCTGGCTGTCCATAAGCGGTGTTGTTATCGCTCTATTTTTGCTGTCGAGTGCACTCTCCGCAGAGGGAGCAGAGCAGCGCGGCGAGACGAGGAACTAAACAGAAAAGACACGTCTCTCCACTGTTTCCCTGTAAACCGCTGCTTCAACTTCTCCATACGGCCATGTATCGGGCTCGGGCAGGTGAATTACCAACATAGTTTAAACAGTTTGAAGCCCTTGTGGCGAACTGTTCTCGTTGTAGCCCACTGTCAGCTACAGAAATGGCGTCATCCTCTGCTGTAGCGTTGCCTGTACTCAGCGCAGAGCAGACACACACCACGCCGCTCTCTGGACGCTAAATCTTCTCACCAAACTAGGCTATATTATTGCCGTGCTTTTGTCTGCCCTAGACTGAGAGAGAGCTGTGTGATTGGCTTAGGGGGGCTACTACTTCTCGTGTTTGCATGTCCTTGAATGTAACAAAGTCTGCTGGCTGACTGAGTGACTAGAGTACATTGGGGCATTACATAAACGGCTTTAAGGCTCTACGAACCGGAGTGCCACGCTTTACTTTGCAACACGGATATTTATGGGAATGTGTCGCTAAATCTCACGCACAGACGCTGCTTATTTCAGTAAAGACCCTCTAATGTGTATTCACAGTAAAAAAGGCTGCGGCTACAAATATTTTCCAACGCTTGAAAACATAATGATCTTATATGCAAAGCAGCTCGAAGCAATGTAAAAAAAAGCAATGGTTAAAAGTGTGCGCCTGCCGCCAGTCTTTGAGAGCATCTAGGCACCACTGTAGCAGAAAAAGTGATGTCATCTTATTATAACCTGTCTTGTTGTGGCAGACTCAACTACAGCGCTATCAGTGATCCCTCTAACTTCCCAACCTTTTGTTTCTCACCCGCAGATTCGAGGCACTGGACGCCTAGAGGACTTATAGAGAGATGAAGGTACATGTTTTTACTGTCTTATACTGTGTTAACTCAACATCTGTGGCAAAACTAATGCTTGTCAATTATTTTGTAATGCAAGGCTTCATCATCGTTCGCTTTTTACTCAGTGTCTATTTAAATCCTGTTCAAACACAATGAGACAAGTGTTCTGGAGGCTGGCCAAAGTAATACATTCATTCTGATAAGCATGATATTGAATTTCTAGTGGTTTCAGCTGTATTTGCGATCACATCTTGACAACTGTGATTTTGATTTTATGCTTTGTTATTGGATTATATGGCGAGATAGATGGGTGGTGTATGTCTGTGTTTTTTGTACAAAGATAGTGTGCTGCGGAAATACAGTGTTAAATCTACATGATAGTAAAAAAGCTGTTGTGTCTTGTGCGTCTCAGTCCAGCTGGGAAACAGTGTGAGATGTGAGCTATTTGCAACTGTTTTCTGCAGATCACAGTTGTGTTGTTGTGCCTCTGGGCTGTTGCATCCTGTCCTGCTTGTCATTTGTTGCTATGTGAGCCATGTATAGTGCATAGGCTTGTTTCACTTTATAACAATAGCTTTGACAGAAAACAGCTCTGTATTTAATTACTGGCTGGCCACTTTATTAGGTAGACTTTGAACCTAATGAACTAATGACTCCTTGTATGTTTAAAGATGCTCTTCTGCAGATATTGGTTGTAACAAGTGGTTATCTAAGCCAATGCTGTCTTTCTATGATCTCAAACCAATCTCTCACCAGTAGCATCAATACCATGTTTTTGCCGCTCACTGGATATTTTGTTCTTTTTTGGGCCATTCTCTGTAAACCCTAAAGCTGGCTGTGGGAGTCTCAGAACTACTTAGGCCAGTCCATGTCATAGAAATCGCCCTCCTTTCCATTCTAATGCTATGCTTGAACTTAATCAGCTTTTCTACTGGTATACCTAATAAAGTGGCCATGCATGTAGATATCCTATCACTACAAATCAGGGGAAATCAGTCAAACAGGTGGAAGATAAAAGCACTTTGTGAGACAGAGTCAGACAAATTAGTGCCTGCTCTGGTAATGATTTGTTGTTTTGTTGCTAATGGTGCTACGCTTATTGTGGTTAATTAAACTATACCACTGCTCAGTAATAGACATCTAAGTAGTCTACTAAAGTACCCAATTAAACAATGTAAACCAGAGTCTTAACACGCGGAAGTTAACGACACTAACTGGTCACTTTATTTGGTTGATTTTGTGCCTAATAAAGTGGAACCAAGTGTAGTCTTCTGCACTGTCTGCTCCATGTATTGTCATTGTGTGTTTTAGAGATCAAAGTATAGCTAATGTTGCCTTTATGATATTAAAAAGTGGGCCTATGTCATAAGCTAACATTGCCCATTGAATATTTATCTTTTTTAAGCCATTGTCTGTAAACCCTAGACTTTGTCGTATGTAAAATTTCCAGTAGATATTTTCTTTATTGTTTCATTATTGAAATTCCAACTATGTCCAAAGTCAAAACAAAATCCTTCATTCTATTGCTTCACTTTAGCAGTTTTGTTTTCCACATGTTGAAGACTAAATTAAGGCTATATGAAACAGGTCAAACCTAATAAAGTGGCCACTGAATGTAGTTCTGCAGTAGTTTTTTATCAATGCATATCTTGGTTTGAATGAATACACAAATCCTTGAATCCCATCTCTTCCTAAAAGCACCATTGTTGGCTTGTGTTCAGATATGTTTCATTGTTCCAACTTTCTTTGACTGCAGTAGATCCAGCCTTACATAATAAACATGACACAAAGAGGTGAACTCTGAGTGTGTCAGAATAGAGGGAGTTTAGGCAGTGCTTAGACACAAACACATTGCTGCACCTTGGGCTAAGCTGGCTGCAGCATCTTAGTGCGAGTGTCTACTTGAATAGCCTAATATGTAAAGTGTATCAAAGTGCTCTAGGTTATTATTATTATGGACTTATTATGAACCTTTTGCATTATTTTTTATATCTGCTGACAGAAGGAGACTGGTGAATGTAGTAGGGGTGTAAGAAAAAATCGATTCTGTCAAATATCGCGATACTTCGTTAAACGATACTAGTATCGATTCAAAAAACGTCTGAATCGATATTATATATAGCCTATAATTTATTAGCAAA
>JAVQKG010357600.1:0-11301 GCA_036025885.1 Hypseleotris bucephala | reverse complement strand
TCCCTTGTGAATCAAACAAGTAAAACATAGTCTAAGCTACGTCTTTTATTTTTTTACAAACTGAAAATGCAAATAGCAAAATGATAAAATTATAATTCAAAGTAAAGCACAGTATTAACCAAGTTTAGGCAGTCTTTATAACTAGTACAAATAGGGCACAAAAAGAGAAGAAAAAAGTTACACTTAACTTTGAGACTTAGCCAGTGAGGTAATGGAAAGCCTTGGAAATTGTATACGAATCCATAAGCCCCTGTTTTTGTTTAAAACATACAACTTCCTAATGCAAATTACAGTTAGAGCTAACAATAAGAGTCTAAAGTTAATATGGAAAAATGCATTATACCATGATTTGTGAAAGCTTGGCACAATGCATCAAATATTTAGAAAGCATGTTTTTGCTTTGGCTATTAATATGAATCTGACTCATGAATGCATACAAAGGCATCTGCTGTTGTGTGTCTTTCAGCATCACGGAGAGAGATCAAACAAACATTGTATTTAAACAGTTGTTGTAGACAGAAAACATTACAAAGAACAACAGAATCTAGTTTGAAAAAAAAACTTTGAAGTTGGAATAAAAAACAACAGAATTTATTTATCACAAAGCATTAATTGTGTCTGAATGTAACAGATAATAAGTTGTGTTTTTTTTTTTTTCAGTAGAGCTCAAGTCTTATTTAGAAAGCATGGCTTCCCTGCAGTTTACAATATTATTTGCGAGCTGCTTTCAGTCATCTCTTACTTTCTTTACTAGCAGTCCTCAGAGCAACTTACATAGTGACAAAAGACAGAACAAGAAGCACTCTGAGGCTGGGGTAGAGAGACTCCATCAACTAAATTGCAAATACTAAATCTTAGAAACTATCTAGGTCCAAATTCTAGATAGTGTTTTTTTAATTCAAACTTTCAAACCGACTAAAAAGGTGAAGAATGAGATACAATTTGCAGATTCTGTGCATGTTGCGGGTCTATATTTCCCTAATCCCAGCCAGTGTGGGCCCTAATGTATTGTTACACTACACTTGTTTGGCTGTGGGACCTTGTGCACTTTGAAGTGAGTGCTCTTGTGTGCTGACTCGGTGAATGGGGGCCGTGCCTGTTGCTGTGGTTTCAGATCGGGTTACCACACTTGACTTTACTGTCCCCTTTAACCACTTCACCTACAGCACAGATCAAACCAACCCTTGCTCTAACTGTGGCCATAGGGTCAGGGGTGGAAGGTCACTCAGGCTGGTGTAGGCCCCTATAGAGTTGTTATATATCAATTAAAGGGCACAAGGAGTGGGGTAAACTGTCCCCTGGAGAGATACAAGGCCTGGCTAGTCACCTCAGACCTTAATTTATCCTTGTTGTTGGCACTTCTGTGTGTTCAAGCTGGGAGCTGTCTGGTAAACTGGCAGCACTTTAGGGGAATTAGGTTTGTATCAAATAGAGTGTGCACAAAATGACATTTCTCAGTCGTTCCTGTGAAAATCAATCATATACTGTACATTTTTATTCCTCCTTTTTCTATCAATCATTATATTTTGTACCACAATAGATTTTCTGTTAACAAAACATAATTTTAAAGAGTATTGTTTTTGAACTCCTATATTCAAAAGTTAGCTGAAACTGAAAATTGCAGCATCCACTTACCTAGACTTAGAGCATGAAGGGCAATGGAGCAGTTTCTACATACTGTAACTGCAGGACTAACATAAACATAATATAATGTTGGACCACTATTTGCACATGCATATATTTAGATCGTTTTGATTAATTAAGCATATTCCAGTTTTCTTTGGTTTATGTTGACTATCCCAATTGTAAAGGAATAGTATGCAGACTCCACACAGAAAGCGTCACTGAATTGCAAAGGAATGTAACCCGCAGCATTCTTGCTTAAGTTCAGGGGTGCTAACCACTCTGCCACTGTTAATCCTCTTGATGTAATGTTTAAAAATAGGATAGGTTTGTAGCTGCAGTAGTAAGTGTTATTATGCCTCAGACTGTGATGGAGGCTAACATTGACTTTGGCTGTGTAGTGAAACTGTATTCTCTGGAAGTGGATATGATACTGCACACACCTGGGACCCATTTGAAACCCCATGTGTTTGAAACCAGAGGACACCATCACACTCCTTTGTTTTACATTTAGACCAGACTAAATATTTTTATACATAAAAGGAAACAATATCAACACAGACATTGGCTACTTGGCTCATAACTGCAGATAAGTCATCCAATCCACAGAGAAGAATGTGAATATGGACATTTATTCATGCACAAATCCAAGTTTACTAGACACCACATGGACACTTATCTTTAAATTTTACCACAAATAGAAAAAAAATCTTCTTGAGACAGTGAATATGTTTTTGAAAGTAAAATGTACCTAGTCATATGTCATAGTGAAAGAATGTGGGGTGAATGGTTGTCTGTCTTTGTATGTATTTATGTCAATCCTCCAACAAAGATAAGCTTGTACTCCACCTAAGGTCTATAGTTGCTAGAATACCAAAGAAGAAAAATACCAAACAAGCCGTTACATGGTTTATGTAATTCAAAGTTGTTGTTTTTTCCAAAGAATGTGAACATTTTTTGATGAAATGCAAAAAATCCTTGACTTTCAAAGCAGGATTCATGTATTACACCATGTTGAAGGGTGCACAGTGTCTTATCAAACCCAGTGTCAGCGACTGCATTAGTCATGATCCCGTCTTTCTGCTGCTTTGTGTCATGTCAGGCTCATATCATCAAACCTTTTTACACGTCATCACTCCCACCTCTAATCCCAAACCCAGTCTTTAAACTCTGGAGTAAAAAACAGGTGAAAGATAGAAAAAGTCCTTCACCTCTTGCTATTTCAGTCCCTGTGCTTGATTGGTGGCTACTTTTCTTTGTTGTTGTTGGACCAACCAGGAGCTCCCTTGACGAATGAGGTGATGGTGAGCAAAGCACGACAGTGGAGACTAAACAGAAACTTTGGGCCTGGATTTTTCCTTTTGTTGTTGTCTTGTAGCTTTATCTGATGACATAATTCAGCATGTTCAGCATCCAAGCAATATTAGTCCCACTCCTATCTTGTCCAAAGGGAGCCCTTTGGCCGTCTAAGTTCATGCAGCTTTATCAGCCACTACACTTGACATAAATCACACTACATTTCTATTAAAGCCTAGTCCTTCAGCTGGTTCTAGGTGTTCCCCATTGCCTCCTATCAGTGGAACATACTCAGAACACCAAAAGATCCATAAATAATTAATTTCTGTTTTTGGATTTTGTAACTCACTGGACATGTAGAAATCTACAAATTCTGTGCCAACCACAAAAACTTTGATAATTAATGTAAGATTTCTTTTCAGGCTTTTAGAGATCAAGTCCACCTTTTCATAACCACGCAACACTGCTAAACAAAATAATAAAACTGACGAAGCTGACCCGACTTTTTTTGTCGTTCAAGTTGACTAAGCATAATGCACATATCCTGGTCATTTGAAGCATCAGTATAAGATAACAAAACTATGTTATGAGAGCTTGTCAATATCAGCAGGTTGTCAAAACTTTAATTAAAAGTCTCTGTTCTGTAGCCTAGGAGCTCCTTCAAATGTAATACAAAGCATAGACATCTTAGCTCGTAATTAAGTCCTGTGTTCTGACTAAGAGCAACTGCAGTGTTTGCCAGCTCTGAAACCTTAAACACTTGAAACATACGAGCCGTATGTGAATGTATGTGTGGGTTTACGTTTCCATTAACGCTTGTGCGAAAGGACCGATAATTCAGTTTTCACTTACATTGTTCCTACACTTCATTTAGGCCCACATTCATTCAGAAGGCAAAAAAATACACACAACATCCATTTACATATGCTAGCCCATTCATTTTAATGACTGTCATTTTAACCACAATGAAGCCAATGTTTTTAGCAGTTTTGTCCATTCATCATCATTTCTCATTCAGTGTTTGTATGTGACCGGACAGCCGCAACCAAAGCACATGATCAATGACGTATCCCGCTGTGTTGAATTCAAATAAAGAATTGACCACGCTTTCTTCTCTCCTCTCCCTTTTCACATTGCTTACTCCCAGTGGAGGGAAAATGTAAGATTATAGATTCAACCCTGGTATACTCTCAAATATTTGTCTACTATACATTTTCCGTAGATGCTTCTTGTTTCTTTTTTCTCTTTTGTTTAATTTTTTTAGTCCATTCAGCACGTCTCAGTAGAAAGTAGAATTGTCATGCAAATAACCATCTCTGCAGCTTCTCACTATATAGAGTTAAAAAACAGATCTAAGTAGATAATAAAGGGTGGAAAAAACACTACAAGATTTTGCTAATATTTATTTGCAATTACGCCTGCTGCATTCAAATCTTCAAGAAATGAGCTGGTAAATCACACTTTTTATTAGGATATTCACACATGGGCAAAGAGGAAAATTTGGCTAAGGCAGCAAGTTTGCTTTTAATTAATTTGGGTTTTTGTGGATGAGATTTGGTAGTGTGATTTTTCACCCTTAAGTGTTTGTTAGATGTTTAGTATTCAGCAAGTACTGTATGTCTAAAGAGTCTAAATAATTCATTTGTAAATGCTTACAGGGTGGAAATAACTTTGTTTTTCTTCTATCTTCCCCCTTCTCCCTTATCTCTTTCCCATCCTCGCTAAACCGAATATTTCAAATTCTCTACCTCTTTCTATACTTTTTCTATCTGCTTCTTGTGCCTCCCTTTATTTTGCTATATCCTATATTTTCCTATCTTTCTATCCGTCTCTATCTATTTTCAGTGGGAGGAGATCAGTGGCGTAGACGAGCACTATACGCCTATCCGGACGTTCCAGGTTTGCAACGTCATGGAGTATAGCCAAAACAACTGGCTTCGTACCAACTGGATTCCTCGCCAGTCCGCCCAGAAAGTCTATGTTGAGCTAAAATTCACACTAAGAGACTGCAACTCTATCCCATTGGTGTTGGGCACTTGTAAAGAGACCTTCAACTTATTATACTTGGAGGCTGACGATGACACTGGCAGCCATTTTTGGGAGCACATGTTTTCAAAGATTGACACGATTGCAGCCGATGAAAGTTTCACGCAAATGGACTTGGGCGATCGCATTTTGAAGCTTAACACTGAAGTACGGGAAGTGGGTCCTATGACAAAAAAGGGCTTCTACTTAGCCTTCCAAGATGTCGGAGCTTGCGTGGCACTAGTTTCGGTGCGAGTCTACTTCAAGAAATGTCCGCAAACTGTGAGAAATTTGGCGCTGTTTCCCGATACGGTGCCCACGGACTCACAATCGCTGGTGGAAGTCAAGGGACAATGCGTCAATCACTCCAAAGAAGAGGAACCTCCGAGAATGTACTGCAGCACGGAAGGGGAGTGGCTTGTGCCGATTGGGAAGTGTCTATGTAATCCAGGATATGAAGAAAGAAGCAGCACCTGCCAAAGTAAGTTTTTATTTTTTTCTATATTTTCCACTTCATCACGTTTGTGTGTCTTTATGCTCTTGGAAAGCTTCTTGATTACATTTCCATGCATGATTTGATGAAGAGACTCTGCTACTTCATAGATGTCAGTCCAAAGAGTACCCAGTCATTACCAATAGGTGTGTGCATATGGTTGTGGATATGATGGTATATTCCCATGTGCCATAGGTTTTGATGTGTTATCCAGGACTTTGAGCTAAAGAAAGCTTACCTCACCAGGGCCATTCTGCGTCACTTCATTAGCCGTGGTGGAAACATCAGAATGAAAGGAAGCGAAGATAGGACTTATAGATGAATAAAGGGGAGAGCTGGAGTGAATGGTGATTGGTGCAATAGTTGTGGTTATGGTTGTGGGCATTGGTGGAGCCATGAGTAGGAAGAGTCTGGAAGGAAACGGCAATGTCTTGAAGATGGTTGCAAAGTCATGTAGTCAAGCTTCCTTTGTAGCTTGACCACCGTTTGATGTCATCATTCTGTTGTGTGCCCATTGGTCATTTTATTAGGGATACTTTTCAAATTTTACACAAATATAGATTGCAATTTTCTTTAGCTATATAAACATGCTCAACAGAAACCTTGAGTTCAAATCTGATTCAGGCAATTTCGAATGTGGCATGACTATATATTAATTTATTTATTTGTCTAAGAGTTTGAAGAGAATGGTTTCAATTAACTAAAATATCCAATGAGTACTAGTTCAAAGAAAAATTACCCCACTGCTTGGACATGATATAAAGGCTACAGTAACTCAAATTCATTACAACAATGTCCAACTAATAAACTGGCCTGTGGGCGTACAGACAGCAGTGAAGAAAATGTAGCTATAATTGCAGATAGTAGAATTGCTCCTAGCGTTTTTTAAGTATTCATGTATGGAGTTGCCTTTCCTGTTCCCAGAGTTTAGCTGAGGTGATAGCGGTGGAGTTGGTCTGTAATGATTTGAACAGTCTTTTATTGTCCTTGATCCTCTTTGCTTCATTTCACTACATTAAGCCAATGATGTCCCTCTGGTTATATCATATCCCCATTGGAATAAAACAGCCAATAGGGTCAAGGGTTAAATGCCTGAGAGCGCCTTTCATCATAGCAAATAATAACCACTTTGTTTCAAGGGCCTCAGTGGACTTTGTAGACAAATCTTAATTAAAATGAAAACTACTGCTGTGGCTAACGTAGCAATCTGCATTAATTACAACATTGTTTTGAAAGTGTGCCTCTCAATCAAAAGTAAAATTAGGTCATGTCTGGCAAGTTTTCAAACTCTGAAAATGACATGGTGACAGTAGTCCATATGGTGATGGGACAACTTGGGGGTGGGTAGCTTGCTCACAACTGTTTGATCATTGTGTGCATTAAAAGTTGCGTTGATTGGAGGCTGGAGTGCAGACTATTGTTGACTTTTTCTTTATAGTGAGCCAATGTCTTTATCTCATGGAAGAGCAGGGCATATTGATATAATGTGAATTTACAATATCCAAGGACATTATTAAGGAACTACAAACAACGAGTTTATTGTTTATTATGCTTAAAACCTCTTTGTATATTTAACTGTATTTTAGAATCAAATGATTTTGGAAACCAAAAATAAGAATTGGCCAAGAAAAATATCTATACCATTAATAATTATCATATCATCATAATTTAGGAAAATAAAGCTCCCAGAAAAACTGTGACATTTCAAAATGTCACAAAAAACTTAATCATGCTGGTGGCCAACTGACAAAAACCTTTTATTTTTTTCATCTCATCTCATTTAATAACAGTTTAGAAAAAAAAGAACCCTGCCTTTAGCTGTGTAAGCTCTGTGTTCATCAGCTCCTCTCTCTCCTGAGTCATGTCTAGTGTTAATTAAAGATCAAAGGCAGTGTCCCGGGTCAAGCCCCTGCTGTGGGCCAAGGAAAGGCTCTTTTTCTGGGACTGCCTGCCTCAGCTGTGTGGATATCTCTGTTTTTGTTGTTGGGTCAGACAATCAGTAAAAAAGCATGACATGGATATCCAAATATAAACACTGGCCACTTTATTAGGAATACCTTGTGGTGTGGTCTTTTGATGCAGTAGCTCACTTGCTTTATGCTTTATCATCGTGTGTGTTTCTGTATAGTTTTTTTTAGACTTTGGAGGTTTCAGAACCTATTATTACCTTCTATTACAACAAAGCAGACTCTGACCTCTGGCATCAAGGAATTATTGTAAAAATCCTTGTATAGGTCAATAATTTCTAATCTCAGAAAGGTCCACATTGCACCAATAACCATGCCATCATTAAGTCACAAAAATCATCTTTCTTCATTTGGATGCACATGCACAAACCTGCTGAAGTTTGAACTTCAGCAGGTTTGTGCATGGCTGAATCCACGATAGTCTGACCAATAAAATCCCAAAAATGCCCAGCCCTTGCCCCCCAATGACCCACCCTCCAATGACCCACCCTCCTTGTTCTTCCTGTCTCTGGCTTGTGTGAATGTTTGGATGTATTTGACAATCTCTTATTAGTTTCCGAGTGGTCTAATGGACTCTAATAAGGTCTTATGTTACTCTGTACTGGGACAGCTGCACCAACATGGCCCCTGTGCTCCGCCATTGGGGGGCCCCTCCAACTGGTCGCTCGCTATCCAGGCCTGTTGTGTTAACAGATAGATGGTGCATTGGGTTAGGTCATGGCTGGAAGAAGCTGAAAACATATTTACAGTGGTACGATCCACCATTGACAACATAACCCCATCATCAGTGGTTTAGTCCCCTGTCAATGTTAATGGGGAACAAAATGGTGCAGTCTAGACATAGTTTATTTTGGGAACAATTACTTTGACTGACCTCTTAAAGTGCTCCTTAGTGTCCTATAAACTTGTTCAAATTGTTGTTTAGGGCTGTCCTGTATTAGACGACTAAGCTTTAGTCAATGAAGGGAGACATTTGAAGCATTTAAGTAGCTTAGAAGTAGCGGTTTCTCCTGACAGTTTTCAATACTCTGGAATATGTGGGACATGAGAAAGTTAGTATGCTGACCACTTCATGTCTCTAGAGGTTCAAATTTTCACTGGGGTGGTACCCTCAAAAAAGGCATAATTGTACCCCTAATTTGAAGTCTTGAAGTCTAACATTGAGGGTACACATTTCTACGTCAAAGGCCATTCAAAAACCAATAATGAACCTTGTGGGGTACATTTGTCAACACGGATACATTTATGAGCTTTGTATTTTTATTTACCTATGTACAATTTGGATAGTACACATCTATATCTCAAAGTCCAAAAATTAACCACAAAGGGTACAATGACCTAGATTTGTGCCTATAAGTACACAAATGGTCTCCTAAATACCCCATATTTCTGAGAGTGTAGAAATGAAAAAGATTTAAACTTAGGTCTAAGTAAATGTAGCAACACTGTGTTTTCTTTATGCCACAATCCCTTGGTCTGCACCGGTTTAAGTGTGTGTCTGTCAGAATGAGGTAGAGAGGAAGCCATTGCTGCTTCCATTGTTTATACAGGTTCTGAAGTGTGTTGAAGGGCTTTAAAGAGTATGCCCTTGTATTAGACTGTCATTATTCTGCTGGTCTCTCAGGATATGTGCATGTGTATGTGAGCAGCCAGATATGTTTGTCAAAGCGGGGATGTTTTTTCAGTGGCGCCGCCGATTCAACAACTTAAATGTGTCTGGCCTCAGCAATGGGACACCACAACAGCATCTGCAGTCATCTGGCTAATGGCTGTATGCGGGACATTACATAGTGTTGCATAGACGCTAGTGCACATTGCAGGAAACATATTTTGATATTTCATCATCCTTATCAGAGAGATGTCATCAGTTCTTTGCCAGCGTCACAATAGTTTGAGGACAGTTTTGACAACTGCATGAACGTGTCCGTCATTGTGAGGATTACTTTATGTGTTTTGAGCTGGCAAAAGATTGGGAGACGATATCTTTCATTACAACTGAGGTGACCAGATGTCTCACTTTGGGATAATCTTTTTAGCTCAAATATAGTGTCCCACAAACTAAGAATGTGTCCTATATTTTGACCCATCCCACATTCATTGACTACCTAGTATTTTTCTTCATGCATGAATCTGTTTAGTCCAGATAAAAAATGGGTGCTAAGCAAGAAACAAGCTATTTATGAGTTATGCAAGTGGTCAATTAGACAGCTTAATAAGAATAATATTTTAATTATTATTATTTTATTTCTGTGTTTGTCCAATTATAACAAACTTTATGCCCCACACTTTGCCCATCACAATTTGATCATGTGGATTAATGTATGTGTTTTGAATGGCACATGGATGGAATGACAGATCGCATCTCACTAAGTCACTCTTTCATCTGTCATTAGAATAGACTGCAGCAGGTGAAGGACTCCTATCTACCATCAGTGTGAAATTCCTGCAACACTAATTTGATCCTTACAAAAGCAAACTGATGTCGATTGAGTTTCTCTGGGTGCACAGCCATCGCCGCAGCTGTTCTTTTGTTTCATTGAGGAGAGACGCAGGTTTGCATTCTGCCAGGATTTATCAAGATACTCAATCCTTGGAGTTGCCAGGGCCATATTGTACTACACAATGACTGTTAAGCCATGTAGAATGCTTCCAGACATAAACACATAGATGGGCAGATCTTATTATGATTGTAATTATAATGTGCTTTTCACTTTAGTTTTACACTTTGGAGTCATTGTTATTGCATTTCTTGGCAAAAACTGGCTTTGCTTGAATGAGTGCTTCAAAACTACTGGAAGTCTTGAGTCTGGTCTCGCAAGAAGCACAGATTGGTTATCACTTGGCTTTCACAGAACAGTGAGAGCTCAAAGAAAAATAGATAAATACCAAAACTAATTTATATTCTTTGCATTATGTATGTGTATTATATTGAGTATTATGTGCATTGCTGCAGTATTTTTAGAGGAGAAATGCAGAAAAGTTTTTTTTTATGTAGTCATACTTCTAACCGTAACCCTAAAGGCCAATATGTATTTGTCACAACATTTTAAATTGATGTCTTCTGTTGTCTACATTTTGTGTGCTACTGCCTCCCTGATCTCCAGTGTCCAGTGGTGTTGGCCAACAGTTCAAAGTCTCTAATGCTGCATGCCTTCTATCACTCTGCACTCTCTCTCTAAGTGATTTAGCTGCTGCCCTTGTGTGTACAGATCAGCTCTTGGTTTTGACAGACTTTGTCATGCTATTTTAGATTAGCTCAACCATTGACTTTAATAATGATTTCTGCCAGAAATAATTCTGCAGTTGTTTTTATTTCAGACAAGTCCATGTTAACCTCACTGTAAAAGAATGAGATCGGACTCTCATGTTTTCAATTGATTTTGTTACAATTCTTTTTACTCTCAAGACACTATTTTATGATCCTCAGTCCAATAGTTTGACATTTTGGTTGCTATACTCTATGTTTTTGATTTTTTTACCATGATTATTCTATTCTTCTCTTTTTAAGATTTCTTTTTGCCAGACAGTTGGGGCTGGATGCTGTGAATTTATGGTCAAGTGTTTGACCTGTTTCTTGCCTGTCTTGGACGTGCTCTGTTTGTTCTGGTCATTATATAACTGTGGCCAACTCCACAAGAGGCTGTCCATCTCACACAAACACGCACCACCACAATGTTCTTAAATGGCAATAACAGCTTTTTCCTAAAAACTCTTATGCACCATTTCCTTCCTGGCTAAATGTGTGTTTTTGTGCACTGGCATTGTCTCTATGGCTGTGTCCGAACGTAGTCCCTACTCACTATATAGGGCCCTATTTAGTGCCTACGCCATTTTGTAGTGGTGTCCGAACGTCTAGTGAACGAAAAAGTAGTGCCCTGAAAATTTCCCACAATGCAC
>JAVQKG010357593.1:0-10823 GCA_036025885.1 Hypseleotris bucephala | reverse complement strand
AGATTGTCTTCACCTGCAGAGTTTTGAGTATATAGACAAGTTACTCACAGATTGTCCCCACCTGCAGAGTTTTGAGTATATAGACAAGTTACTCACAGATTGTCCCCACCTGCAGAGTTTTGAGTATATAGACAAGTTACCACAGTGCAGCATATCATCTACAGTACACCAGTACTATATGTACATTAGTGTACTAGTTTGCAGTTACATTTGGATTTTTGTCGCAGTGTAAATTATTAGACGTAAAATGTTCTGCAGGGTTTGGTTTCTAAAGACATGTTGGCTCATAGTCTGTACATATTCAGTACATTCAGTATGCCCATATACACTATATACTGTATGTATAGTGTATAGTGTTTATAGTTTATTTTAGTCCACACTTATATTTTTGCTGTATGAATTATTTTTAAGTGAGTTCATATATATGGTTGTTGACAGGAAAAGCCCAGCCGCCCCCCTCAGAGCTGCTGGACCGAGGAGGATCTCAGGCCGGCATGGACACTTACCTGAACAAGGCCAACTCATGGCTGACTGGAAAAAAGGATGCAGCTGAACGCCTGCTCAAGACCACAGCCAAGACTGACGTCAAAGGCTTTTTTGGGGGTTTGGAGAGTAAGCTGAGGAGTTCCATGGCTAACAAGACTGAGTAAGACCAGTCCTCCATTTGAGAAAAATATTGTAAAAATTGAATAAATATGGAGCTCCATTAGTTACTTTTTTTTTCTTGCTGTCCACAGGGAGGGGGGAAGCCCAAGTGAAAAGCCCACAACCCCAGGTATGGTGTTTTAAACTCATTTTTGATCCAAGTACCTGTACCTTTAATGTCAGTCAATGTCGATGGATTTTTGTTGTTGTCATAGTGTCGGAAGGTCCAGAAGAAAAGAAAGGAGACAAGGTTTATCTTTACACCCACTTGAAGCAGCAGCCCATCTGGTGAGTCAGCTGCTCCACGTCTACAACCTAATTATTGAGGACACCTCTTTATCCAGTCGTTATTAAGAGTAAAGCAGTAAATGTAAATAAAATAAAATCTATTAATGTTTTATCTCAGGCACACACTGAGGTTTTGGAATGCAGCCTTCTTTGATGCTGTTCACTGTGAGAGAAAGAAGAGGTCTCCAACCACCAGGTGAGGCTCATACATATACACTAATGCAGGGACTTGGTTAGAAAGAAAACAATGAAAAATACATTTTGCCGTAATGCGTATTGATACTTTATTAGGTAGCACATTACATGATTCCTGTTCAAATAATACATAATGTTTTGTATTTAGGTTGAGCTTTTCTGTCAACATTGAACTATAGCAAAGTTTAAAGGTCTTATAAACTTGCTGCTAATAATCTCTTTTTTGCCTCTCCTCTTCTGTCTCTATGAGCATGCTATTTTAACCCTTTGTTTTCTCGTGCCTTGCTGCGGGCAGTGGACCACAGGATGAAGATGAGAGGTCTGTCCTTAATGTCCGCTGCCCTCAGAAATCTAAACAAAGCATAGTGAATAATAGTGTGGAAACAGACAGATTATGAGGCCCACATGGAGCTCAATGACAGAGCATTACTGTCAGAGAGGACATGTTTTTAATTTTGTATAGTTGTTCTTGTGTAGATGACCAGGCCAAGCCCCAGGTCTGGTCTGTAATGTCAGTATGCTCCAGTGAGCTGAACTGAGTTAAGTCCCCAGGCAAACTACTCAGACTGAACAGCAATGTCAACTTAGATTCAAAATAGATGGGCATACATTTAACAACATTCAGTCTCACAGTGAGAATAGCAGTCTTCCATTCACAGTTAACCAGTCTTTGTGTTTTTATGTTGGATGTTACTTCTGATTGTTCGATGTTATCTTGATTTGCATGTTGTTGTTATTCTTCGGATCATGTGATTTACTGCAGGGCTGCTTTATTTCTTACCTGCTGCTTGTTAAACTGCGATACTCACTATAATTGTGAATACACAGATAAAACTCAACATAATGAAAGTGAGGTGTGAGATGTGATGCTCCTGACTCGCTGCATGTTAATGTGTCCATCTGCTGAAGCATCATCTCAACTGTTTCTCACTTCTTCTGTTTGCACTCAGTCTAGGTCTATAAAAAACACATCTACTAAACAGTATTTTTAGGTGGCAGATCAGTTCACATCTTAGTGAACCCTGTCTGTCTTTGTTGCATGAAAACAAACATCCAAAGAGCCATTACTGCTATAACATATTGACCAGTCTTTAAATTATAACCAGAGCCTTTCTCTCAGATTTACACATATTCTGTATGTTCTTCATGTTAATGGAGAAAATTACATTAATCCTATTGCTGTCCTAATAGGTTATAATAATATTCCACCCATATTTTATTTAATATAATAAAGTCAGATTTAAAGCAGAAACACATTGATTATCCTTGATTGTAAATTTATGTATTTTATTTTATGTTGCTTATATATTTTCCACATTCAGATATTTACCATCAGTAGCCAAATATTTGTTTTTAAACTCATTCCATATACATATTTAGTTTGAAGTGTATGACTTTCCAAAGTGTTGTCCATCTGACTGTAACAAACGTGATCTTTGTGGTGGATTTATTATTTGTTTTTATTTATGTATTGTCTGCCTCTTGTCATTGTTTTCCTGTGACTCCAGTTGCATCCATGCACAGACTTATGAGTACTTGAGGGAAAGGTGTCACTGAGCCTCTGCAGTCACTGACAATGTGGGCTGATATATTTAGGGCTATTGTCTGTCAGCCTGTGTGGTTGCTCTTGACACCAGCCCTTTGTTTGTTTATGGGCTTCTGAAGGTCACATTCAGAGCTTGGTTTTAAGACTGTTTCTGTGTGTGCTGCAGAGAGAAGTGGTGTCACATGAGCCAGCAGGAGCGCGACGACAACTCCAAAATCGATGAGAACATAGCATTCGGGCAGCTGGGGTAAGCATTTGCAACTGCCCCTCAGTACTGGACCACATTAAGTTCTAAAAAGTAATACCCCATTAGGGCTGAAAGATTAATCGAAATTTAATCGAAATCACAATTTTAAAGGTCACAATTAGCAATTCGCAAAGGCTGCAATTTTTTACTCAGTATATCTCTGCACAAAACAGAATATATGGTCAAAAACCTGCTTCCCTTGTAGCTTTAACCTCTACAAACATGTTCTGAAAGGCATGTGATTCTTGTGTGAAGTTTAACAGTTAACATTTTAGTCTTTTTTAGTCTTTTTTTTCAAGTGTTTATGCTTCCAGACATGTTCCAAATGTGCTCTGTGAACTGAATCTTGGCTTTAAAAACAAATCGCAAATCTAATCGTAATCGTAATATCTAAAAAACGCAATTAGATATTTTTTCGAAATCGTTCAGCAATACACTATATCTTTTTGTGTGATTTGATTTTCTGTAGCACCTTCACTCATAACATGCTGGCGTTTGGGCTCAGTAAGAAGCTCTGCAAGGATTTTCTTAAAAAGCAAGCCGTCATTGGAAACCTTAATGAAGGTAAGGAGCTCTCCACTTCTTTCCATATATTACCTGTACAAAGAATAGGATTTGCATATTTTACATATTTCTGTAACAGCATATCTTGAGACCTGCCTAAAACATTAGAAGCATAGTCTACATTTAATAGATCTGCTGCTGTATTTTGTAGTTTCACTGGTTTCCCTGATATGTTCCCTGTGTTCAGAGCAGTACAAGTTGCTGACAGAGCACATAGAGAAAATGGCGGCGGAGTGAGAAGGCTTGGATCAGCGTCACGTCTCTGTGAGCTGCTGTCACTGAACTGTGCCATAGTGTAGCAACTCTTCCAACTCAGTAGTGCTCCCTCTGCATTTGTCTCAGCAATAATACTACATCATCAGCTGGTTGATAATAATCAATATCTGCCTAAAATATGAGTATCAAACACGTAAAGCCATGCAGTGTATTCCACTGTCTGTGTTTCTGGTGAACTTATGGATATTAGATGTTAGTGTGCATCTGTTTAACACTGTGTTATATTGTATTGTTATTACAGCAATAACTGCATCTGACTTCATGCCCCCTACACAATGTGATTTACGACATACCCGGGCAATATTGTGATAATTGAAGATATTGGAAAAATGAATTAAAATATAGAAGATTTATAAACTAACTAGCAATTAGACTTAGAATCATAATGCATGGACTGAAACTCATTTCTTAATGGCTCACAACTCAGTTCTTGAGCCACAAAGCATTCAATAATCCACTGAAACCAACAATTTTCTCTACTGATTCTTTGCGTCTGGATTATACTAATTTTGAACTATCTCACAATGGTACTAAAAACAACCATTAGTTATTGAGTTATTTTAAAAAAAATTTGCCAATGTTACAATACAGTGTGTAGGAGACATAAAGCAGTGTGGTCATTTTTTGGAAAAGGCTGCTGTTAATTTGCCATCAACAATTTATTCTAATAATTTTAAATTGAGTGATGTATCGGTTCAAGAATATCATTTTGGATATTGTTACCAATTGCTGTGGACCTTAACCTTATGCATGTTAGTTTGTCAAGGCGAATCAAATTAGGAAGTTTTTTCATATTATTATAAAATATTTGCCAGTGACTATCAAAAATGACACAGAATATCTTCCACTTTCAAGCCAACTTTCTTTCTATATATCTGTAATATTGTTGTGCCATCAAAGTGCCTTCAGTGAAAGTGACAGTTAATACCAATTCACTGCACTTCACTGAAGCCAAGAGTATTAATATTTTTCTTATACTGTATTTTATTTTGTTGTTTTATGTTCATCGAGTGGCACATTGCTCTACTGTTGTGAGATTCTTGCTTGTCCACATTGGCTTCAGCGAGCTTCACAGTAAATATACAGTCGAAACTGACATAAAGTGTAACTGTACTGCTCTAAACTGCCGGTAGGAGGCAGCAATGTATTCACAGCCAGTGAGGTTTTGTCTGTGGCTTTATCACACGCGCACCCCTTGTGCTTTAAGAATTACTGCAGATGTAATCCAATTTTGTTTATTTATACATTTATTTATTTTGATTGAAATATAATTATTGTGAAAACTTAGACGGGAAGTTGTTAATTAAAACTACCAAACTTTTTTTTACTTCAATCAACGGGAATGGCCCAAAGAAGGACTCTAGTTTGATTAATATTACTTATAACTCTATGTAAATAAAATATAGATTAAGTTTAATCTGCCAGCATTCTGTATTAGGAAAAGTAACTCCTCTTTCAAAGCACCTTCTTCATGCGACACACCATCTTAAGTGACATGTGCTTCAAACTGAATTATTATTGGCATATTTTATAACATGCCTGAACAATATCACAAAAATTCACAGATTTTCATTGATAAGTTATCCCAGCCCTACTTTGCACCAGCACAGTCACAATGTGCTAATTCAATAAAGATAAACTGTGTTAGCTAAAATATACAAAAGACAAATGTTCTGATCCAAAAAAAGCACTAAAGGCTATAGGCTACTCCAATATATAATTAGTACAATTCTCAAATCCCAAATCCATTTTTTGCCAAAGATTTTTTTGGGGGCTTTATTACATTTACACAATAGGACATATTTCTGAAACAGCAGAGCATGTCCTGTGGTTTTACTGATCTCTAATGCTGTACATATATGTGTGTGGTGTAACATTAGTCTGTGCTGCTGTCTTAGATACACTGTAAAATAATGTAGTGGGTAGAGCTCTGTGAACAACTTAAATGTCTGTGGCTTGTGTCCATTCAATAGTGTGTACCTATGTGTTTGACATCATCAGTGTTACATATAGTGCTGCTGTGCAATAATTAATGGAAATATACTGTAAATCATTTGTTTGTCCACTATTTCAGATTTTGTGTGAAATATACAGGGATATTCTTAAACATTATCTCCTAAACAATGGATTTGCCATTTCCAAATCTTTCTAAATATATTTGGACCAAGCAAAAGCCTATTTCTAAACACTTTTATCATCTGAAATTTATTTACAGTGTTATGTTACTGTCCAAAGAATTTGCACTTCTTTAGACATGCAAAACCTAATGTAAAATAATCCACTTACACCCTTTCTGTTGCCTGTGCATGTCCGCTCTATAGCAGATCTGTGATGATGTAAACCACAGATCTGCTTGTGATTTAAATAGACATATTAAACGTGTATATCTAACTACCTATAAATGTAACATGACTTCAACAACTTAGAGTTATAACATTCATTAAACATTCCACCAACAATACTGCCATCAATACAAAACTATATTCTGATTTTTATGAGAATATCTTCAAGGGCAAACATGACAAAGCACCATTAACAACCACATCCACTCAACGTTCATTCTGAGAAGTCAATGACTGAGGGCCCCCTGCTGGTCAGTGCCTGTGTTGTTAACAAATGTCTCTAGCGTTTCATGCTTCCACTTTGCATGGAATCTATGTAATCATGTTGAAACGAGTCTGTGATTCTGTAATAAATTTATTTTTGAATTTTGATCTCATTGACTTGACTGTTTTTTACACAACAGTTATGTAGGCATATACATATGTACCCACTGGACCCAGACTACTCAGCTAATTTGAATGAATGAACAACATTTATAACAGATTTATAAATCATAAATCCGTTACTGAATCTGTCTCTCTGCTCCATGTCCAAGAACATGCAGGTGTTAGGATTGAATAGGCCACCCTAAATTATTGTCGGAATGAATGTGGAAGAAAATTTTTGTCAGTCTATGTCTCTGTGGTGGGCCTATAACTAAGTGGCTATTGTGCAATCCTGCTAAGGCCCATAGTTTCTCAGAAAGAAAGGAACAATACAAACTAATTCTGCCCTGTGATGAAATAAGTTCTTGTAAGATCAAAAATGAGCATCCAGATAAAGAAGATTACTGTGACTTTGACCATTTCGACATTCTATATATTGATTAGTAATAATATAAGTATGACATGTTCTAATAAAGCATTGTTTCCCTAACATTTTACACATTGTAGGAACTCAACAGATTCCTTGTGAGTCTTTTCTGTATCATTGAAAAACCTTGCGATCCCAGGACTTGTGTGCTCACATGTGGTGGTGCTGATTGGTCTTGTCTGTGACTGTACAATGCACTGAAGTGTTCCAGTGTTTGGGCTTTTGCTATTTCCAACTCTGAATGTAAATAAACAGTTGTCAGCTCGCGGCCTCTGATTGGACAGCGTGTAACGAGCTGTGAAAGGCCAGTCAGCAGCGTCGCACCAACGTCAGCTTATCCCAGCTTTAATTAAGACCAGATGTGAAACAGTGCTCAAATGTGTCAGCCTCAAATGTGTCCATATGTCACTGTGGGCTTTGTCATATCTCAGAAGAATAAATGATAGTGTTTTGTGTTGCAGTTTACAAAGAGCCATACGCAAAAAAGTTTAAATTGGTCAAACATGGCATTTTATATGGGTTTTTTGTTCATGCAGGCTTCAAAACTTGATTAGGAGATTGAATATGGTCATCAGCCATTGTTACTCATTTCTTGCATTAATTGAATCTTTTTTCAGCTTCTTCCCAAAAGGTGCCAATATGGGCATTATTTTAGTGTATTAAAATATCTGTAGTTGGTTTAACAAGTGGTATGGTTATTATTGATATTCATTTTATTTTATTTCAGTTCGAGTTATTTCAAAAGGGGCAAAATTATGCTTTCTTCATAATGGCATGAAAAAGCAAACAACCGCCTGTTGGAGAGTATTTTTCTGTTTTGTGTTTCTGTCTTTTATTGTGTTGTTTAGCATTTTCTTTCAGCAACTTCTAAATTGAAAACTGAAGCTGAATCGCTTTATTCTAAACCAGGTTGTCCTTTGTCTGAGAAGTCCTATATTTATTTCTTAATATAATATGAACATGTGATTCTGATGGCCTATTGGCTTGGCATTTATCATCTGTCACTATTATAGATATGATTAAAATGGTCCTTCATAGACTACAGCAGACAGGCAGCTGCAGGGCACATCTGCGCCTGACTGCTTGAGCTAAGTGACTGTAAGTACATGCACGCTGTACAATGAGGACCTTTGCTTCACTATGGATGGAGTGTTGAAGGGTGGGTGGTCCTGGCTGCTGAGATGGAGCTGTTTATTTAGAATTGGACAAAGCAAAGCTGCGGACATGCTGAGAGGTTCTGATGTCTCAAGTCCACAATGACGCCATCTTAGGACCGGACTTTTAGGGAAATCTGTCTGGAGAGCAACGCATGTCATGATAGATTAAATAAATATTTGTTTCTGTGTGTTATACAGCAATCACAGGGTGGTGTGTCGACCACGCAGAAATATTTTTACTGTTTGGGTTAAACATCTAACAATATACATCAGAGTATCAGCAGCAGACTAGCACCTGACAGTTTCTCTAACCTCAGTATACTGTATGTAAAATCATGATTTTCTGTGATTTTTGCTCTTGTGGATCTTTCATCTTAAACACAATTCTGTGCCATGGTTTAGCTCGGTCGGCCAAACATTTGGTCCATATGCAGAGCATGAGGTCCCCTCACTGATGTTATGAGTTTGAATCCAGCAACAATTTGCCAAATGTCATTTACTCTTCTTCCTGATACTATCAAATAAACCCAGAAAAGGCCAAAAACATAAATCCTGTCATGATTGAGTGCAGCATTGACAGCTTGATTGTTTTTTCTAACTAGTATATACTACTGTTGTGTCCTTGGGCAAAACACTTTTCCCACAAATCAGTGAGTTTAGTGGCTGTCGTAGATGCTGCCACACGTCGAAGGCACATACCAGAAACCAAAAAGATCTATACAGAGCAAGAGATGTACTTATTTTTTGTAATATTGCTTCACTAAACACATGCAAACACTTTTCTTCTGTTTAATTTTTAGCCCAGTTCTTCCTAACATCCAAACACTTTAGCCAGATCTTTTCTTTGTCGTAACTTGGTCTAAATAAAAAAACTAAATTGTTGCACGTTATGATTCTGATATTTTCCTACATTTTTACTGTTTCCCTTTCAAAACAAACAAACTAACCAAGAACACAAACAAACCATCCTTCTCCTACCTTCACCAGAGAAAGCTCCACCCACCCCAGTCTCATAATGATGTATGGAGAGTTGTGCCAGTAAAGCCGGTTTGATTAGCAGCTCATGTGGCCTGAGTGGGGCCCATCCGTCTTCATCACGGCCGCGGTTTGGCCCAGTGCTGAGTGTGTATTTTGACAAGTGTGGCCCGTTTATGTAGGGAGTGAAAAAATATAACAAACACTTGGATTAGGAGTGTGTTTGAAGCAGGCAGGCAGCTCAGCACTGGCAGAACCGGAGCGCACCCAGACTCAGAGAGACACTGTCCAGAACCAGCGCTGTAATTCTGATCAACTATGAATCATCAAGATAATGTTTCAGGGCTGTTCGAATGGTCGAATGGTCTTTGTCCAGTATCATGTCTGCAAATCACAGGGCAACTTGGAAAAGTAGTTGGTTGCATTTGACAGACAATTGACTGGGTTGGGCACTTTTCTTTGATCTAAAAAAAGCAAGTAGACGAAACATAAAATACAAACAATTCATGATCTGTAAATATGATTTTTCACATCTACTTTTTTATATCCTAGGGTGGGGGACTTGGTTACTGAATTTGGTGTCACCATTGAGAAGACTTGGAAGTAATTATTTTGCTAACTTTGTCCTTTGGGCAAATTACTTTATAATATCCAGATAAGTATATACTCACCTATAAGTGACAAATCACTGTTGCTAAGTTTTCTCTTAAGTTCCAAATCTCTGTTGTATGGTAAACTGACTGACACAAACACTGAAACATTTTTCACTAACAATGAATGAAGATACAATCGTATTCCAAATTGTACTTCCTACTAACATCAAATTGGTGCATATTTACTGTATGTATGTAGATTTTTACTAACATGTGGCATTTACGTATACATAAATGACATTTTGAACGACACAGCCAGTTTCTAACCCAGTCTGGACACTAAATATAGTTCAAAAAGCATCCTGGTGTAAACTGGAGTCCATTTATGTGAACTGCATGAGTGATGAGTACAACAAAACATGAGTCAGCTTCAGATGAGACACACTTAAACACAGTCTGGTGGGTCTTCACATGGTCTGCACCAGGACCTACTCAGACAGGAAGAGAGGCCGTTCTGTTTGGATTTACACTATTTTACTGCAGTCATGTTTGTGATGGCTTTGCGTGGAAACCACTTAATTTTGTCTGTCTCTGTTTCAAAACAGTGTATACAGTACACACCACCGTCATAAAACATGTAGTTTGCAGTCCTCTCTACCAATTCGTTTAAATTTGAAAACTTTGTGACTGTACAGTGATTTTTCTTTGTTAAATATGTGATAACTTCACCAGCTCTGCAACTCTGCAAATCAAAATATGTTGTTTATGGCAATGCCTCAAAAAAAGACTGTGTGAAAAAACACTCTTACTAACAATAGCTAAAATAACATTAACTATTGCATGTTCTCCATACAATCGTTGTCTATAGCTGTCGACCCGGGCGGGACCACAGGGCTGGACCTCAGCGTAGTGGTTTGTTTTGTTATTAAATAAATAAGAATGAAGGGAAGTTCCCTCTGTCTGAATATGAGTGCTTTCTCAGGACTATCTCTTACTGTATCTAAAAAGTTACACACATACAAAACAATTAAACAGCGTGCATTATATTCATGTCCAAATAATTATTAAAAAAACAGACTAAAAACACAGTTACTAGTTATTATTTACTATTACAGTGTCTCCTGAATGTATTATCACAGGTGGCCTAAAAATAAAATATGGAACTTTTAATCATGTTTTTCTTGACACGTTTGAACTATGGC
>JAVQKG010357420.1:0-22636 GCA_036025885.1 Hypseleotris bucephala | reverse complement strand
TGTTTCAAAAGAAAAACACTATTGAGAATAAGACAGAATTTTAACTTGCATCAAAAGCCCACTTTTTTGTGTTGAAACAGGGTATGAAAATAACATTTGGAACAAAAAAGAGTACCTATAACAATTAATGACAATTTTCTATTCCCAGCTATACAATAAAAGTGATAGTAGCAACAGCACTCTTAGATGACTAAGCTAGGGGGGAGGGGGGAAAAATAGGTGCTTATTTCTGTGTTTCGAAGAACTAAACATCCAACACTTTAGGCACTATTGATAGAAAGAGATCATTTGCTAATAATTTAACTATTAGGCTCCATACTGTATACTTACTGGCCACTTTATTAGGTAGACCAAGTACCCAAAATATAGTAGTTGGTGTGGTCTTCTACAGCTAAAGTCTACCTGGTTTTTGCCATTTTGTGCATTCAAATTTCTATCTCAAACAAGTCCCGTATGTCTTGTCAACAAGGCATTTTTTGCACATAGAACTGCCCCACACCGGATTTGGTTCCATTAGAACATCCCAATAGATCCAATAGGTCTACCTCACTGACATTTCTTTCACAAAACACATTTCTTTCTGATGCTGAATTTCAACTAATTTTCCTCTGACTTGTGTGCATGACTAAATCTATTAACTTTAGTTTACAAGCAAGTATCTGGGTAGGTTTAATTAGCTTGCCAGGGTATGAATTTATTTCCACACTTAGGTCACTATTGTACTATATATTAAAAACTGGAATGTACTATGTGAAAGCTAAACCAAATCAATGTATACCTAATTAAGTGGCCAGTGACCAAAATAGATCTCCACAAACAATAAGGAGAAGTTTCTAAAGTGGTTTTAATTATATTTTCAATCCAACACTTGACACTGAGTCTCGTTAGGACATTGAAAGGCTTATGTCACATGTAAAAGTTCAAAATTCCTGACCCCTGAACTGGTCATATCATAGTCTGACATGCTACAGCCACACGTGAGTCTTGTCCAGTGTTATGTGACTGTGTTGTCTTTGCCAATTTGTTCTGCCTCAAAAGACGTCCACACAGATCCTTCCTGTGTGAAGGTGAATGACTTCAATTTGAATTTCTGCTTGTAGCCACAGAGGTCAAACATGTGTCCAGTATTATGTAACTGGCTCAACATAGCTTTCTTTGCCTTGAAAAAAAATATATGCAAAGATTTTTTTAACCTGGTTGAGGAAGCTATTAATTTATTTGTATATCTACTTCATTACTACTTCATCTGATAGTAAAGACAAGGTTTTTATTTAACAACAACTAACTTAATTTGGGGGGCAACAGGCAACACTGATTCCATACCTACCATAATTATATTTTTTCAGGGTTGCTTGCTACAGTTAAACAATATATTTTATTAAAACTGTCTTGAGCCGAATTCAAACTCACGGCACCAACATTAGTACATTTGCGCAAAAATGGACTCCATAGCCTTTTTTCTGCAACCAGCAACATATTCTCACTGATTCTAGGCAACATGAGGGGTAGTTGAACCTCTGACCTGCAGGCGTGGGACTTAACTTTTACATATTCAGACATCTTTAAGTTAATTATGCAATAAACCAACTAGAAAGATCACTGTAACACTAGGTCAAAAGTAATCAGCGCTTTTTCACCAAGTGTGACTGACCCACCTTTTACAGGAGGCCCGAGAATAATGAATTTATAACTGTGCCTCCATGCCTGACCAGGACCAAATTTATCATGGGTCCTTCTGAGTCGCTTGTGACTGGAGGCTTGCTACATATAAGACATGGGAGTGCTTTTGAGGTTGAGCATAGTGTCATTTGATTTCATGTATAATTAGTTAGAGGAACTGTACGTTGTTTTAAGTGCTGTGTTAAAGTAAAAAAATATATGTTCAAAAGATGTGTTAGCAATTACGTTCAAGAAGGCATAAGACGCATTGAAAGTTATAGATCCTATTTGAAGCAGCTATTACAAATAATACTTACATATACTCACCACACACATAAGTGCATTTTGTGTTTCTGTTCTTAACAAATAGACCCCTTTTCTATGTATTTCACATCCTTGAAAGTGTACTCAGGAAATAAAACAGAATGTTAAGTGTTTTCAATGGAGAAAACACTTCATGCATTCCGGTTTCAATTACATTTAATGACATCCAAGCCATTTCCCCATTGAAATGCATACACTTTGTAAAATGTGTACTGTTTACAGTCAGAAAAGGGGTCAATTAGAGCATGTAATGATTTAGTGAATAAAATTGTAATTGAACCAAATTTTTCCGCAATTTCCCCATTGTGGGACAAATAAAGGTTTTCTTATCTTATTATCATTAAAATGGTGTAGAATTGTGATACCTTAAGACTAACTAAATCCACAGATCTTCACTCTTTGGAGAATAAATTTACTGCTAGGTCGTTTTACATTGTTGAACAAGAAAAAAACTAAAAAAATATCACTACATTTTGAATATAGTAATACTTTTTTTGCCCATGTGAATTGTCAAAAGTTGCTTTGTGTGTTGCCTGGTTATACAACTGGGTCAACTCTTTCCTGGCCTTAAAACCTTGTGACTCTCTACCCTGTCCCGGATGAAACCCTGTTGGCTCTGTTTAGGTCGATGTCATTGACTTGTTGCAGAAAGGTTAACTTAATGACTTTATCAGTACCTTATCAGAGGACTGTGTAACCCACTGTCACATGGCACTGCTCTCATTTTCAGTGTGCTTCAGGCTCAGGGGGCTGTCAGAAACATGTTCTACCAGTTCAACAATGCACAAAGTTATGAATATGACAATTTACTGTAGTTCAAATGACAAAGAAATTTAGCTTTTCACACCAAGTACCATATAATACTTCCAAATTCCATATTCCGTAATTTTTTTTACTAAAATGAGACCAAAGCAGGACTAACCTATTTGTAAACCAATGAATAAAAGAGTGAATAAAGTTGCAGTACCTGATTTTTTGCAACAAAAAACACACAGACAAGAGACCTATGTCCTGACCCTTTATAGTGCACAGTTTAACAAGAGTGTTCTTCTAAACTTTAGACCCACATCAGTCCTGGTTTAGTTCTGCTTCATAGCCTAACTAGTTTAGACTCGGTTTTGCCCTGGTTCACAGTATAACCTACAGATTTTTTTTTCTCAATTTAACTTCATAGCATAAATTCACCTCAGTGTATGTTCATGTGATGTTAATGACAAGAAAAACAATTTACACACAACCTGCACATTTAAACTATGCACTGATACATATTTCTTACAGTGGGAAGGCATTGTTTGCACTGTATATTACACAACTAGGTCAAGCCCCTTTCTGCCACTAAAACTTATGACTCAAGGGTTTAGTCTATAATTTACACATTTTCAGTAACATGGGAACAGTACAATACTCCAAAAAAATCAGTACACGTTTTGAGCTCTTCTTTGACTTTAACGTGTTCCATGCAGTTTTATCCCACGTGTTCCTGCCAGCTCCTGATACCTAAAATATTCATGGTGTCCTTGTCAGAACGCATTTATGCAGCGTCACTGAGCAAAAATCTACAGTTTGAAGGAGTGAAGGGTGCGCCAAAGTCAGTAGCATTGTCAGCAAAATAAAAACTGAGACTTGCAATGCCAAAGATAGTTCCCAGATCTAAACTCAAAATGATGATGGTCTAGTTCAAGGGTAAATGCTGTATTGACTTATCCACGAAGCCATGAATCATTGGTTCCTTTACTGACTGGAGAATAATTAGCACAAAAAGGCACAAAATTCTTCGCTTTAGAATAACTGAACAATAATAAATCATTAGTTAAGTGTTAGTAAGCCATTAGTAACTAGTTAATTGATCATATACAAAGCATTACTAAATTAAGAAAACACAATTCAGTTAAGAATCTGCAATGGTCAAGGTTAAATTTGATAGACAGATAGCTTTATCCGAATGCTAATCTGACACTATTGGTTTTGCATTTAGCATTTGGTGCATATATTCTAAGATATAGCCTACAGATAAACTACAAGAAATGTATGTAAAAGACCAAAAACAGACAAAGATATATGTAAGATTTGTGTTAATTTTGTGAAATTTGGCCTACTATGTGGTCAATACCTGGTGGAAGTCTGATCTGAAAAGGCATCAAAAGAAATGTGCTCGAAAAAAAGCACATTTTCTAGTAAATATTTGATCACGTTTCGACTTGCATCACATTTAGTTTATTTAAATAGACCTACTTTTGCATCTATTTGATTTTCGTCTATTTGTATAGTTCCAACAGGAAACCACCTTTCTCCTGGAGGCCTTTTCAATACTTGTCTTGCCAAACGTTTAGCCCATTCATTATTCTGCAGTAGCTAACTTCCAAAATGAGTTAGTGTTGCTTTTCTGGTTTTTGCTTAGTCGCTTTTTGTGCCCCTTCTTTAAAAAGCCCTTGTTAGGAACTTAATGAGTCATGCTGGCTTACTTGGCTCGCTTCCACCTGCGCTAATGACTTTGTCGAAAGATCCCGATGCTGCCTTGAGGAGATGGACACTCTACTTGCCAAGTGATCTTCAATAACTTTTACAGACTGCCAAAGCAAAGTTAAAGAAAGAAATAGACTTATAGTAGACGTGACTGGTTGCAAATACCAAGTACATAATTGCAGGAAATGTGTTATCATCAATTTAGGGTTTGTTTATCCAGCCAGTTCTTAAGAAGTCGATTTTTATGAGATGGAACTAAGGGTGTCTGTAAGTTTAAAATACGAATTCTTCTTAAATACTTAAAAATGAATTGCTGACCCTGATATATCTGAATATCTGATATATACCTGAATATCTGTAGTCTGTAGAGGCCAGGGGAGGGACTAAGGTAAAACTCAACTACTATTGGTCAAAGTGGTAACCCACAAACTCTGATTGGATGTTACTGTAGAGGCCAGGGGAGGGACTAAAGTAAAATAATAATCATGATACATGACCTATTTTACATCATAGAACAGGGTCAGCTTTTTGACAAATTTGAATTTTAGGATACTTACAGACTACGTCTTTAAGGCAAGTCATTCTGCCTTACCTCACCATTATGTCATGTTTACTCAGTTTAGCCCCAGTTTAGTCATGGTATTTCTGCTTTTTGTTTAGAGTTGGTTCCATTTTCATCTTGATTTAGACTTGTTTTAGAAAACCCTCATCATTTTTTGGCATCTGGACAAAACATCTTCTGACCATGAATTAATAACTTCTTTCACCTTGAGCCTCAAAAACAAATACATGGATGGTTTTGTACACTATGTTTTGCTGATAACAGGAGATTACAATTGCAATAATAAATCTAATCTTAAATGACTCCACAGCTTAAGTTGATATCAGTGTACTACGTGATGGAGTATTTAGCGGGTTTTCAAGCTCATATATGTTTGTTCCATGAATTCACTCAAGCTGTGTACATTCAGTAGCCACTTTAATAGGTTGACCGTGTGCCTAATAAAGTGGCCACTGTGTGCTGCAATGCTATATTTTGAGCATTCAGGGATACTACAATCAAAGTCAGGTTTACCATTCTGAAACTCTGTTTGGTGTAGACTAGCAGCTATGCCTCTGTCAGTGTGCCACAGGACAGCTGTGGCTAGACAAGTAGCTTACCACCACCATTGTGACTGTGGAGTTAATTAATATGCAATTGTAAAGCGTCTTTGGGTATCTAGAAAAGTGCTAAAAGTGGTATAAATTATTATTATTATTTATGTGTTTCTAATATTTCTGTAAATTGTCATTCTTTTTGTGACAAGATTTGATATAAGGAGGAACCTCCAGACATACGTGTGCCACCGACGGAAGTGGCATGTCCAAATACAGCTTGGCTCTTGAGTATTGAAGTGATCCTCTAATCTAATTACTGCACCGTGAGGTATAGTAGTAAGCCCCATTCAGACAGACTGGGTGAATGAGTTCCTCTTCAGTGACGTCTATCCGGAGTTGGGATGTTCCAATTAAACTGACATCAAATGACTTTTGGGCAAACACAGTGAGGGTGCTTCTCTGACTCACAGCAAGTGCAGGAAATCAGTTCAGGGAAAATTCACCCAAGCTGCAAAAAGAAAATATTTACATTTGTCTATTTAAGGAAGCATAGTGGCTCTAAACACAATACAAAACACACAAGTACTGAGAATAAAGGTATCAACAATCTTCATGTGTCCTTGAGTAACTCTTTCCCATACCTTCATTTTGGCTTCATCATAAGATAAGGCCAAAATACAGTAGGCCTTTGCAGCACATGGCTGCTGCTTCTGTGCAAATACAGCTTTTCAATACAGTGTAGCCTATCACTGGACTGGCCTCGGGATTGTTACAAATTACACATTTACATAATGTGTAGCTTGCTTAGAATCTTAGAATTTTATTTTTGATCTCTATATTAAAAAACAATAATCAATGACTGTAGATACCGTATGTAGATAAATAGGCCTAAAATATAGGCTATATGATGGCATGAATGAAAATATGGGGCACAGCCCCAAATGAATGGGACGCAGGATTTGAGCTGAAAATGCTTTGTTGTAGCCTACAAAGTAAAGTGGGACATTTGGTCACCTTTTCTGACACACTGACTCCACTGAAATACACGTGTAAAAAAACAGGTTATATATATTTCCAACGACAGGATTTCATCAGTACTGTGGGAGGAGCGTCCCCACCCTTACGTCGTACGTCAGAGGCGGCGTGGCGCACATACCGCTTTTTGCTGGGAGCGCGCCTTCCCGTCAGCGAGCACCGAGCGGCGAGCAGTTCACAGTCAGACCTGATCCAGGCCTTCACCAGAGTGGACGTGTCCAGGACCGAGGAGCCTCTCCCAGTCCCACTAACCGTGCCTGTGTAGCCTCGCCGCTGCGTTTCTTCTTACTCAAACCAACCAACTTTGAATTTACTCTAAATATGCCTAAAAGCGTCTGTTGTCAAACGCCTCGGGTAAGTGTTAAATTTCATACGGTGTGTCATTGATGTCTTTGTCGTATTACTAACGGGAAATCAAAATCTGTCACAAGTTACACGTCAAATGTATCGTTTTAACTGACATATGGTTTGATTTAAAACAAAATGTTGACCTTGTAGCCGTTGTCTCAAATGCGAAGGGCAAAGAGAACAATGTGTAGTAGCCTAATATTTAACTGTGAATGGCGCGGGGAATGCCACACAATTACGCTTCAAATTGTCCCCTACACCCGGGCTTTCTTCTACCATGTTTTCATCATTTGTGGCCTACACGTCTAGCCTTCAATGTGCCAGCCGTCATTAAATCAATCAAGAGGATTAATTAAGTAACAAATTGCTCCACATCTACGCAGCAGGTTGCTATGCGAGGCTAGCTAGCTGCCAACGGTATCTCTGTGTTGTATCTTGCCTATGGCGCATGTGTGGTTGGCGGGAGACGTAAAGTATTTGTAATGTCTGCGTTTATAATCCAAGCAAAAGTACAGTTAATCTCACACTTTAAGGGGGGATCTGGTTCCTGACCCAGTTTTAGACGGCGGCGGCGTGCTTGTGCGTAATGTAAGCCTATAGATCACTAACATCGTGGCCCAGTGGAGTTACTACTGAAGAGGAGGGGGCGAGGCAAGGCAGAAATGACTGGCACGGCTTTGCAGCGAATAGACACATTTACGCCCTATGTCCAACACGAGGCCATGCCCACTCAGGGATGCCAGGGTGGAAATGTAACACGGGTACATCATGTGCTTTCCCATTTCTCCATTTAGTAGTTATTGTGTCATTTTCTATGGGCTGGGAGTAATATTGACTTCCTCCTATTTACTGGGTGGCTATATCGACCGTCTACTAAAGGAAAATTGTCCAAACGATTTTTTTTCTAACTATAGTGAGTCATTTGAGGTGCCTTTTAATATATTGCACATTGTTGGGTCAGTGCCATTGTTGCATATTGCCTCTCTGCAAATTCTTATCACAAAAGATAATGGCCACGTGTTGGACGGTTTAAAGGTACTTGGTTAGTAGGGCTTTTGTAATTGATTTTAGCTTTGATAATTGATTGAAAGAAGAAATACTCACGCAATTTGGTGTTAAAAAATAGTAGTTTTATTTATATCTTTCTAATTCTCTCTCATCTATTCATTAACACTTCAGTGAACGCCTCAGCACAAATCCAGATGATATTTAAAACGTGTTACATTGTTTTCCAGCCTTGTTAGGATGAGTGCCTGTAAATTTCCACTGTATGTGCGTGGTAAAATACCCAGTAATCCCCCGCCTCCGCCACTAGAGGGGTGTCAAAAAGGCTTTGATTGTTCGCAGTCAGACCTTGTGCCTGACTAATCAGATGGAAAAATGGAGAGAGGGAGAATGCACACAGCCGTAACAAAGTTGTGAACGATCGCTCTCTTTCCCTTTGAGGCCTTTGTTTGCTTGGCTTTGTGCTGTGGTTGTCAAGCGTGTCACTGCACTTTCACAGCTCGCCACATTTGTCCTTGATGGAAAGAGCATTTGGCACTAACGTCTTCCTGACTTTTTTTTTATTTCCCCTTTTTGTGCTTATAAAAGACAAAAAGAGAAACACTTTCTTTAAAAGCTGAATTACTTTAGTCTTTGCTTCAGACCTTAGTGTTTACTCTCTTGATATTGATTAAGTGGCTTTTATTAGAGAAACTATAATCACACTATAAAAAATATCTTAGGCTGTATTCACAAATAACTAACAGATCACTTTTTTGTTTATTTTAATGTAGTTTCACGTGATATTTTTTCTTTTAATTATTATCAAATAAAATGTTAATATTTAATTCTACCAGGCTTCTCCTGTCTGCACAAAATGTTCCTGCTAGTGTCCAAAATCCTTCACCACCTCTATGGAAAGGCAGTAACTTTTCTCTAGAATAATTTAGTGGGTGTGGTGGTTAGCTTGGCACCGCTAAAGGGGATGTATATTATGTGGAAATACAGTGCAAAGCGGTACTGCCTGGAACCAAATGTGTGGAAGAGTTGTTGTTGAGTCTTGTACAAAAGCATCATTTGCCAGACGTTGCATAACAGCTAAAAGTGGGTCAGTGTTTCTATCCACGCACAAACCGTAAATTATAGTCTTTACTGCCAGCCGCCCCTTCACTCAGGGCTTGACAAGTAGCGTGTAGATTGTTCAAGGAAGTGCACTAAACAAAAACTCTGGGGGAGGAAAAAAGCAAATAGTGGATGTTTTAGAATGGGTAATTATGCAGTTTAAATAATAAATACTTTGCATCTATAGGAAAAGTGTCTAGACATTTAGAAAAACATTGCCCTTGGTTTTCATAGTGCATAAACTCCAAATCAGTTTTTTAAATTATTAATCTTGATGCATTCCTGTTTTATGTGTTTATTTTGTTGCTTAATTGAAATATCAGTTGCATACTTTAAGAGGCACATAAATTAAAGATTATGAAAAGGCATTGCCTGGGGCTGTCTATTTTGAACAGAAAAAAAAAAAATCATCCTAAATAAAATGCACTTGTAGTCAAATGCAAGAAAGAATGCAGATACCACGTTGCGTTTCAGCCTAAAATTTGCTGGTTGAATAATCTGTGCACCTTGTTCTGAGACATTAGCAGAAGTGACAAATGCACAATAAGTTATGTAAATGCCTGCTTTAGCGTGTTGCTTTTCCTGCCCAGGAGTTGTCACATGTAGCGTGGATTTAGTTTCACCGATAAGGCAGCTGCTCCGGTCTGTCCCAATAAATGTCATAATTTACGTGCTTACAATGTTATTTATTTCTTTTAAGTCAGATACCATTAGTTAATGCACCTTATTTACAAAAAACATGAAGGAGGAAGTTGAAAGAAGAGCTACGAACCACAAACTGATTTGAAACTCGACTGTCTCTTAAAAAGCTTGCTTGTCCCTAAATTTATCCCTGGCACAGATGGTCAGTGTAGTAATGATGTAATATATATATGGGCATTAAAAACAGGAACTCACTTAGAGGCATTTTGCAGCAAGAGCTTAATTGCATAAGCGTTTCTGTATACTCACTTTGGTGTGGTTGGAAATGTAATCCATAGCATTAAGAATAAAATGCCTTGATAAATATTATATGTGAAAGAGAGAGCCTTTTTAAGATGGGATTATCTGCTGGTTTGCATTGGTTTTACAGGATGTTTATCACTTTGTAGGATAAATAGTGAAAGTTAGTGTGTTGGCATCCGGTTGTCTGCTATGTCTGTTATTGTCCTCATAGGTTGAATGTACTTGAATGAAGGGCTTTCTAATGGGTGGAGCCAACAGGGGGCTTGTCCATAAGGTTGGGTCTGAGATGCCTGTTCTCAGATGGGAGACTGACAGAGCAGCAGGCATGATATGGACTTAATGGTTTTACTTGGACTTGGCAACAGGTGTGGATATTTTTAAACAAAGCATTTTTTTTTGCTGCATGGATAGATTTTTGACTTTTTGTAGGGAATTCAAAAAGGATATTGGTGTGGAAATTTATGCTGAAAAGGTTAATTTGAGGTTAGATTCTTGGCTGAACTAAATGAGAAGATTTTTACTGTGTACAGCATGGAAAATCTATTCAGTTTTTGGGAAATCAAAGGATGTTTCTAATTTGTGTAGAAATTAAAGTTATTATTCCTATTGTGTATGCAGCATGGAAAGATATATCTACTTATTTGCTGTATTTTCTTAGACATTCAGTGGGAGGGGAATGCAGAAAAAGATAATTATTTTGTAAAATCTGGCTTCTGGATTATATTTTTGAGAAATTGTTGCAACATGTCAAAGTCTGGGCTCTTTAAACCCAGCCCCATGTGCTTTACCATGTGGAGCCTGACTCATGCTAACGACGTGTGTACTAAAATAGACATATCTTCTCTTTCTTTTGCTTTCTTTTTTAGGTTACAATGTTTGACCAACACAGGATAGGTGCCAGTCTATAGCCAACGGGTTTTACGAGGACTTGATTACGGTCACTTCGAAGCCTGATAGTTTGTCCGGTCACGCAGTCGACTGGCATTTCTTCTAACTACTCCCCGTCCCATCACTGAAGAAGACTCAACTTTGGTCTTTTTCATCCACTTTAGTTGCCTGTTCGTTCCCTGGATTTGAATTGCTTTCTATTAGGTAAGCCCATTACTTATGCACAGGTCAGATAATAGTACACAAGCCACGTTACAAAGAACTAATCATTATCTCACTGTCTGTGGTCATCAATTAATGAAGCCAAGTCGCACAGTTGAATGAACTAGGGCTGTACTATATAAGAAAAACAAGTTGAGTATTGTGCTAATGAAAGGACTACAAAGAACTAGGTTTGCTTTCTGACATAGTAACTTCAACTAAATTTATCAATGTTCATTTACGCATTTACAATTTGATTTACTAGTCAAATTAAATTACCTAAATACTAAACAACGGACTAGACAACAACTAAGCCAAGGACTACAGCAGGGACCAAACCAGGACCAAGCTAGAGACTAAACTTGGGCTGTGCTGAGAATTGAATGGAGATAAAATTAGATTCATTTTTTGTACTTCAGCAAAACTATTTTTTTTTTTATTGAGCCAGGCATATCTTTCAAATATAAGACCATAAAAGTATGTAGGTTTTGCTATACAAATCTTTAGTCATAATAAATTTCCAATACATTGTGATGCTTGGTTGATGTTTACTTGACTTTCTACACGTCTTTCTACAGGCAAACCTTAAATTCTACAAAGATGACTCCAAACGGTTATTTAATCTTTGAGGATGAGAGTTTCCTGGATTCCACTGTGGCCAAAATGAACGCTCTGAGAAAGAGTGGTCAGTTCTGCGACGTCAGACTTCAGGTACGGTTTCACATGAGTCAGCCTGGTCTCGGCCTGGTCTCAGCCTGGCCTTGGAGAGGTCAAGAAAGTCCCAAGAGAGCTTTAGAGCAGGGGGTAAAAAAGACAATAGCTGTAGATCATGTCAGCTTTGATATAAATCTTACTAATGAATGGGTTTTGTGTAGTGGCTGTACTTGGAAAATGCTTGGAAGCAACAAAAATGCAACAGGAAAAGACTGAACTAAATGATAATGTAGGACTACATGTTCCCACCATTAGTGTGGAGTAGCAAACATTGCTTCAAGGCCCACCACCAAAATGTGTTTTGTTTGTTTTGCAAAGTTAATATTTTTACATATAATTCTCATTGATATGTAAAAATCTGCATTCAATTGTAAAAAAATCTTATGGTAAATCTTTTGGGGAAATTACTGTGTGTAGCTTCTTAGACAAGCAGTTATTCCTTTTACAGCTGCCAAAGTGCATTTACCTCTTTTTTTAAATATATTTTACTAATTTTACTAATTAGATTTTCTGTAAAGCTGTATATCTCCAGAAACACTTAAAATCTTGTATTTGTCCAGGTCCGTGGTCATGAGTTGATGGCCCATCGTGCTGTCCTGGCCTGCTGTAGCCCTTACCTGTTTGAGATCTTCAACAGTGATCTGGAGCCTCACGGAGTCTCTCATGTCACTTTTGAAGACCTGGACCCCGAGGCTGTGGAGATCTTGCTCAACTACGCCTACACCGCTCAGTAAGTAGGAAGGAATTTGAGTTATATCATATTGTGCATAGTTGGAAATGACTTACAATAACATTTTTCTTGTAATTGTAAAACAGGCTGAAGGCTGACAAAGAGCTGGTTAAGGAAGTGTACTCTGCAGCCAAACGGTTCAAGATGGAGCGTGTCAAACAGGTACAAATCTCAGAGCTAGTATATCCATGAAACTACTACTCCACAAAACTAAACCAGAAATATGTAAATTGAGACTAAACCAGCTCTAAATTAGGATTAAAGCCTAAACCAAGTCAAAGTCCCACTACAAGAGCTAAGGACTCCTACTACTGTGTCTACCACCCATAGGTTAAAGTTACACAAATTTGTCCTCTGCATTTGTCCCAACCCTAAATGAGGGTATATGAGAACCATTGTGCTATGTATATTGATTAATGTGCTCTCAACACAGGGAAGGTTACACTATACTGTCCCATAGGGAAATTTGTCCTCTGCCTTTGACCCATCCCCCTATGAGAATCACTGTGCTATATTGATTCAGGACATCCCAACACACTAAAATTGATGTTTTTTACTTTTTTCTCCTATTTGCCCCGGTCAGATCTGTGGTGACTACCTGCTGTCTAAGATGGATTGCCAGAATGCCATTTCTTTCCGAAACTTTGCCAGCTCGATGGGAGACGGTCGGGTTTTGGCCAAAGTGGACGCCTACATCCAGGACCATCTTCTGGAAGTGTCTGAACAGGAGGACTTCCTCAAACTCCCCCGCCTCAAGGTAAAACACAAGGCCAAATTAAATAAACAGTGCTTACATGCTCTTTTTAATGATACCAAAATCCACCTTGTTTCTTTTTTAACTTGGATGCATAATAATTGTACATTTACTTACCTGTAGTGGTAACAGCTCCTACCTTAGCTAAAAATACTAACTTGACCAAATAAATGCAATGTTTTGATACTACAAAGATGCTACAAAGTATGTAAAAGAAATGTGTACAACTTTGCCCCCACCCTCAGCTCCCCTTGCACTAATTATATTATGCAATTATAATATGAATGATCAACAGAACTAGGGATGTGCTATGTATAGACTATATAAGATTAAAGCTACTAAGACTGTATTTAGGCCATGGGGGTAATAGCTGGTGGGCTAAATGTGGGTGGGTTAGATACAGCACCTGTTCAATATGGTACTTATAACCTGAGTCTAAACACCTGTATAGGGTGTAAGTAGAACAAAACTCTTGTTATACTTACACCCTATTTTTGCCTTATTTGTTGTACTTTTCAAATCTATATACATTTTTATTTGAATTTTGTCTTCTCATCCAAAAACCTTTTATTATTGACTTATGCTGTAATGTGACAAACAGTCCAATCTGATACTACTTCCTGCCAACCATATTTTTCCTCCTTGGACCTTTTTATTTACTGTCCTTCTCTTGTTGGTTTACAGTTAGAAGTAATGCTAGAAGACAGCCTGACTCTGCCCAGCAATGGAAAGCTGTACTCAAAGGTGCTGAGCTGGGTCCAGCGAAGCCTGTGGGAGAACGGAGACCAACTGGAGCGGCTCATGGAAGAGGTCAGTATTATTATTGGGATCTGGTAGTTTTCCGTTCTCGAGTCTTTGATCATTGCCACCCCCTCCAACCCTTGCTCCGCCTGTTTTTGACATTAAGAAGTCATTCAGGGGGCCGAAATAGACAATGGCATGCCGCTGTCAAGCTGCTATGTCAGTACTGTTCTTTGTTTTTTCCTCTGATTTGTTGAGGTTTTGGCAGTAAAAACGCAACTTCCCCGATCCATACTACAAATCAGAGGTGAGCCAAAAAGAGCTGGTCTATGCTCTTTTTCTTTATATTCCTACAGTTTTCTTTTTGGGTATGTGGCTGTCACACACTGTACAACCCCATGCTCCTCATCTGAAACACAAAAACAGGTTTCTGAAAGGTTTGACTCTTGCCTTTGCACTGCCTCACTACTGTACTGTCTGAGGTGATTTTGGTCCGGCACTAACAGGCGCTCCTCCCCGTTGATTTATCTGTCCTATAGGTTTATTAGCAGCAGCAAGAGACGGCCCGAGGACCAGGACTGAGCCACCAGGGTAATGAGTCACAGAGAAGGATGAAGCCAAGCAGCTCTGTGCTCCCATCTGTCTATGGCACACACAATACACTGCACCTACACATTAGACAAACACATGTAATTAAATGGACCCATACGGTTTACTGGAACACTTGCCGGAAAACAACCACCTCGTCTTAATTAAACCATGTTACAAACATTAACTGACACTTGTACAGAAAACACTGCTGTACATTACAATATACGATATATATGAGATTGCTTAACATTATACACCATTTACCCACTCCAACTCTGGAGAGACGTGAACCGAAGTTTCACAAAGCCACTTTATCACTGCATTATTTAACAATAAATGCCTGTGCCTCTAAAATGATAATACATCACATACACAAATTGTTCTGGCTTTTCATAATTATTCGATGGCACTAATTATACATTACATAACAGTACACTGACAATCAAGTAAGTGTAACCTTATTGTATCAATGTCATGTGGATCCTGGTGGAGGTTTGTATAAGTCTGTAAATCTTGGATGGTGTCAGAGGAATAGATACGTCAGTATTGTCATCTGGATCTGACGCCTTTTGTGGCTGCATCACAATGACGCCAAGCTTCTTCAGATAAAGGACTGTCTCTAAGCAGCCATGAAGGAGCCTCGAGGCCTCTCACTCCTGTTAATTCTTCACAGAAGATCTTTCCAGATGCAGCTCTTGACCAGCTTCTCTTTTAGATGCAAATCAAGAAGGCCCCTGACGTCATGTGACTTGAACTTAAATGCTTTACAGTCTGTGCAGCGGCGGAGTCTTAATTTTAAAGTGAAGTTTTCCTCAGACACAGAAGATCCTGGATGTCAGTTCTCTTATTTTGAAACAGCGCTAGCTCCTTCCTGTTTTCCCATTTAGTGGGAGGTTTGTGTGTTGCTATGGACACAGCCACATGGGTGTTGTTCCTGTTTGTCTTCCAGGTGCAAACGCTGTACTACTCCCCTGACCATAAGCTGGTGGATGGAGGGCTGCTGATTGAGGGGCACAGTGAGGTGTTTGGTGGCGAGGAGGACCACCTTCAGTTTGTGCAGGTACTCAACAGCAGCTGTGCCTGGCTTCACTTAGTCAGTCAGTCTAAGTCACATGTTGCTTCGCAGTGCATACTTTAGATAGTGAAACTACTGTCTGGCCATGCCTGATTACACATACCTGTGCCAGACTATTTAGTTTAACCATAATGCGAAGCCCAGATTAGTTTTCTGCCTGGCTAATGCTGTTGAGCATGTCAGATGTTTTTGCAGTTATCCAGCCTTAGTTTGTGGTGACCATTAGAGCTGGGTTTTGGGTTTGCAGTGCTCTATAGATTAGAGTAACATCAGTGAATGTACTTAGCCCAGTTAGATGTAGTCTAGGTTTGGGTGTGTTGTTGGCCAGTGGTGGGCCCTGGTGCTAGCCTGGTTGCTGTAGCTGCACTGTGCTCTTACAGAAGAAGCCTGTACGTGAAAGTACCCAGAGACAGATGAGCTGCAGCTCCACAGGAAGCCTGTCGCCCTCCAACCAGGCAGCAAACGCCCCCAAACAGTCGGCCCGGAGAGAGTGGAAGTACATAGCCTCTGAGAAGACCACAAGTAAGACACACTGAGCATGAAACACAAAGGTCACCTGTTTTACAAGAGCAGATCTAATGTGTAATCTCCCGTAGACAACACATACTTGTGTCTGGCTGTGCTGGATGGAGTGCTGTGTGTGATCTTCATTCACGGCCGCAGCAGCCCTCAGACGTCCCCCTCTGCCACGCCCTGTCTGCTCAAGAGCCTCAGCTTCGAGGCCCAGCCCGAGGAGCTGGAGGAGCACCCACTGTCCCCAATGCAGTACGCTCGCTCCGGCCTGGGTATCGCACCGCTCAACGGGAAACTCATCGCAGCAGGTAACACTGGGCTTCACATTAGCAAATTTAATCTTTTATTAAAAAATACAATTAATATAAGACTAACATCTGAAATGTGCCAATGTCAGGAGGTTACAACAGAGAGGAGTGTCTGAGGACTGTGGAGTGTTACGACCCCGTGGAAGACCGCTGGACCTTCATCACTCCCATGAGGACTCCCAGGGCTCGCTTCCAGATGGCAGTGCTGATGGTAAATACACATCATCTGTAACATTTTAATACTGGCCAATGGTTAAAATGTTAAATGCTTTTAAGTATAAAAGATTGAAGTGACCATTTTCTTTGAGACAGCTGATGATTTGTTTCTCTCAGGGTCAGCTGTATGTGATTGGAGGATCTAACGGACATTCGGACGAGCTGAGCAGTGGAGAGACGTACGATCCACAAACTGACGAGTGGGTGCAGGTGCCAGAGCTCAGGACAAACCGCTGTAACGCAGGTCTGTGCTTTCACAAATAATCATAATAAAAAACCTTATTTAATGTGGAGCTAATGTCTGTAATGTCTTTGTAGGTGTCTGCGCCTTGAACAACAAACTGTATGTTGTGGGAGGATCAGACCCCTGTGGGCAGAAAGGCCTGAAGAACTGTGACGCTTTTGACCCTGTGACCAAAACATGGGTCAACTGTGCTTCACTTAACATCAGTGAGTGGCCTTAAAATAACTCCCCACACATTATACCAACAGCTTAGGGCTTTCTTACAAAACTACAGAAGGGCATTTATAATTGAATGTGTTGGTTATTCTCAGGGAGGCACCAGGCTGCAGTGTGTGAGCTGGAGGGCTTCATGTATGTGATCGGAGGAGCAGAGTCGTGGAACTGTCTGAACAGTGTGGAGCGCTACAATCCCGAAAACAACACCTGGACGTTAGTGGCTCCAATGAACGTGGCTCGCAGGGGCGCCGGCGTTGCTGTCCATGCAGGTGAGAGCAAGTCTACACTGAAGTACTGTTGGCCTAGTGTTGAGTTCATAAGGAAAATAAAGCTAAATATAATGTTTGTTCTTCCTTTAGGCAAACTGTTTGTTGTGGGTGGTTTCGATGGCTCCCATGCCCTGCGGTGTGTGGAGGTGTACGACCCCGCCCGTAACGAGTGGAGGATGCTGGGTAGTATGACATCATCTCGCAGTAACGCGGGCGTGGCCATGATGGGAGACAGTATCTACGCTGTGGGCGGCTTTGATGGAAATGAGTTCCTGAACACCATGGAGGTGTACAACCCTGAGATGGATGAGTGGAACGACTGCACCACTGCCCCGTCACCGGTGTCCGACTGAAGCTTCACCATTCTCCAAACTAACAGGCTTAGTGACGTAATCGTGTTTTTGTGATGTTCTGTGTGTCTGAGCGTATGTGTGGGACAGGGTCATGGACAGAGGGTCTTCAGTGAAGACTGGCTTATGTTCGGGAGGGGGGCGGGGGGGTTGTTGCCCAAAGCAACATGGCGCCTTTGCATATTGCATACAATGTTTTTGTGCTGTAAATATATTGTTTCTTCTTTTTTGTCATATGCCAACATTAACTACACTTAGTGCTTTTTCTTCTCCTAGATGAGTTGAAAGATTTGTCACTTATAGAAGGTTTTTAGACGAGCTCTTGTCATTTGACGCTCTGGAGTGGTGATTGACTTGAAAGTTCAAAGTTATTTAAATATATTTGTTTATAAAAAGTACTTTTACTCACAACAGGTCAGTGGTTTGAAGCCTTACTCAAGAGTGTGAGTGGACAAACGCCATGGCTTTGTGTCATTTTAAATTTACAACTGATTTCTGAATCTTAAATGGCCTTTTTTATATTTTTATACACTGCTTATTTACAAGTTAACGTAGTAGCAGACAGTCCAATCTAACCAGTGCCAGATTTTAGTACATTTTTGTGCACAACCCACACACGCACAATGCTTCTGCTAACCAAACTTTTTGTTATTGTGATTTATTAAATTGATGTACTATGTAGAGATGCAGTTAACTGGAAATCCTTTTGTGTTCAAAGTGTCAGGCATTGACAATTTTCTGGAAGGAATACTAGCGCAAGAATATCACATTTGTAACATTTCTTAATGAATAAACCATTTAACTCAGATTTGGACTTTTGTCTTGTTTGTTATTGCTGTAAAGGGTTGCAGCCTATCCAAGCAACCAAGCATACTTTTCAATGGTGGTAGGGAGCCAGAGAAAACCTGCCGTTAAACAAGGAGGTCATATACTGGTGACTCTTAAATTGTAGTATAGTTGATGAGACTGAATGGTTGTCAGTAATCCTAAAGACCAAATCACCTTTTTTACAGCTTGTCCTTGTATTACTCAATAGTTAGCCCAACCGACTGATTTCAAAGCTTTTCTCGCCACATTTTCCTCTGGGACTTCACTAATCCAAAGGTTTTTTTATTTTCTGCTTCTCTAAGTGTCTTTTAACAGAGATTAGTGCTAAGCTGGTTGACGGAGCGCAGCAGGAAGGCCAGGGCCGGTGTTAAGTGGCGTGTTACATCTGCATGACCTCACACAGGCCGCACATAGACCCCAAATAATCCCCACCCACACACACTCGGGTCACAACTATGGGTCACACTCATTCACAAGACAGTCACACCTGACCACGGGAAGGGATGGGTCAGTTGTGTAAATGACCACAAAGCTATTTTAAGTTGTCCAGTTACCGTTGGCATTAGGTATACGAACTTTGATTATTTGAGCAAACCACAGTAATTTTAAATGGATTATAGATACTATTTTAATAATCCTTGTTATAATATATGACACTGAGAAATTGCTCAGTTGAAATTCATGGTGTACAACTTGTTTATAAAAAATATCTTTCAAAATTATTTTAAAAACCTGTTTAATATTTGTAGTTAAAATATGTTAGATCTTAAAATAATATTTTATCATATCACCCACTTGAATAAAATAGTACTTGTTTGAAAATTTGTCAAGCTAAATTGACTAAGGTACATTTTAGGTCATGGTTTAGGCATATATGCCCCTTAAATTTGCCCCTACATTCATTACTATCCCCTCCTCTTTCTTCTCCGGTCTGTAGTGACGTGTGATGTCTGAGTGGGTGTGTGTCAGGGGCAGGTGTAATCTTTGCGTCACCTCGTCTAATCTTCTTTACTCACCGTCGGCACACATGTAGCACCACGCACTCACTCCCAGGCGCCAGATTATAGTCCCAGCACGCCTCCATATTCGGCAGGTGACGGCAGAGAAAAGACAGTCAAGACATGGAAGCTGGGATGGGAAGAAAGAATGAATGATAGCTTTAAATTGACCAACTTATCCTGTTCTAATGTGAAGTAGGCCATCTGTAGTCTGTAAAGGTCAGGGGAGGGACTAAAGTAAAATTTGACTTCTAGTATTCCACAAACGGGAATTTGATGTTGCTATAGAGGGGAGGGACTATAGTAAAATAATTGTGACAGATTACTTGCATAAACAGGGTATGATAAAGCATTTTCTAGTCCTGGTTTAGTCTTGGTCTGACCTAGTTTACTGTAGTCCTGGGTTTGACTGTTTAGTCCTGGTTTAGACCTGTTTTTTAGTCAATACATTGATTTTACCTATTTTCCATACATTGGAAATACATAATAGTGCTTTTTAGAAAAATTAATAAACATTTTAGTGCTATAGTCCAGACCTCTGACCTCAATACTGCTTGTGGTCGTGTATGGAAGGTTTTGTGCTCAACAAATGAAGGAATCCAGGAACAGGTTTTTTTGAAAAAAATTTACTAAAAATAAAATGTCACAAAGATAGTTTCACATTTTGAGGTAAAATATAATCATAAATGCATTTTTATATCATAAATAACAAAACGTTACTTATAAAATGTATAAAGTATTTGTGCTGTGCAAATCAAAAAATAATGCTATGGTAAATCACTGGTTTGTTTACAGTGCAAACAAAATTTGCTTATCGTTTGTCATGATCACAGTCATGTTTTTTCTTCTCTTTTAGTGATCCCTAAATCATCAATTGCAATTTAAGTATAGTATTGCTAGTAACACACTGGTCAAAAATATTTGACTGTGATTTATTAATATTTTTTAAATGTAACACTTTTTTTTTTTTACAACTCTTGTCTTGTACTGAGCACCTCCTTTAAATCATTCATATTTGCAAACAGTTTAGCCTATGTGGTGCTCACAAGCTTTAGAGAGGAGGGCTGTACAGTGTAATTAATGCAGAAATTTAACTGATATGCTGCCAAACACTAAAATTATAATAATATAGTATTATAACAAAGAAAGTTTTGTTGTTTGAAATGGTCTTTTGACAATATTTCTTGTAAAGCCAAAATATTGCACCAATGTTTAGATTTTAAGACTAAAGCAATGTTTAGATTTGAGGGTTAAAGCTACATTAGAGATTGTTCTTCTTTTCTCATTTAAATAAATAGTATGTAAAAGTATCAAACAAATAAAACCATAATAAAAGCACACACTGCCATCTTCCCTGAAACAAGAACACTAGTTAAATCTAAGTCCATCTTATGAACTGAACATTTTCCCAAACATGGGTTCAATATAAAACAAAGTATAAAATGTAAACATATTTATTTGAAGGCACATAGGACGTCTCTCTTTGACACTGGTCCCGTCAGAGTCGAGCGGGGAAGGGGACACTGTGTCCTGTGAACTCAACACAACGCTCCAGACCTGCTTTCAGCTCCAGCAACTGCTTTCCTCCATTGTTTAGACACTCCCTGAGACAAAAACATCAATAAACTATAGTTATACAGTCAATATTTACAAGCACACAAGGCAGTAATTAATAGCATTTTGTAACAATTCAATAATCAGATTTTTTAAGGTGACATTAAAGACTTATGCTTTCAATAAACATCTGCAATGTCATAGGGATGGGACAATATACAATAATTTCGTTTATCGCAATAAAAACACTTACAATTATTTGATCGTGGCCATCGGATTTGGATGAAATTTTCAGGGAAGGTCAGGAATGTCAGTCTAAGGCAAAAAAATATGCTGCAACTGTTTAGGAGCGCATATAGGGGAAAATAGCTACCTTGGCAGAGGTCTGCACTATGCAAGTACTTTCTAGTTAGACAAAGATTCTTATAAAGTGGCCCACAATTGAATATATATTTAATTTATTTATTAATCAGGGTTTTTAATATTCCAGTTGTTATTGTTTGACCATGGCTGTTAAACTGTTGTTGCTACTGACAGATAGTGTTTTTTGACAGCCATTTCTAGGATGTGTAGTATTTTTTGTTGGTTTGTATTTGTCTGCACATACTTGGCATGCACACATCCCTGTCCCCGGTCGGTACACAATGTCCTTGAGATGCAAACAATAGTGTTTCTGTTTGTTCTGCAATCTCAAGTTTCAACGGCAACTATCTCCCAACAACACACATTTGCTACAGACGGACTTTACGACTGTCACAAAAAAAACGCACACATTAAGGGACCTAACAACAGCTGCTAAGACACACACACTACACACAAACACACACACGCAGACACAGCCTGTTGCATGTTTGTGTGCCCCCTTCCGCTCGGTTTCCAATGAGAGGTTACGTAACTTGAGAAATCACACAAGAATGGACAGAAAGGCGAGGGTTTAGTAGAGCCTTTTAGCTGCCCAAATGTCAGCGACCCATTCTGGTTTTAGGAGTTATTAAAAAAAGCAGGTGTGTTTCTGCCATTTAGATGTTGCATAAGATGTCTGTAAAGTCGCCTGGTTAAGCTCTTGAGCAGACAATAGTGGCTTCGTTTATACCTAAGATTAACTGTGGCCAATATTTGTTTATCTTGGAGTTAATGGCTCAGACATATAATATTTGACTTTAAGCTGGATTTGTGACACTTTTGATTATGTCACTTACATTGTCAAACTAAAATTCAGTAACAAGGTATAAAATGTACATATAGTAATTTGTTCATTTTCTTTCTGTAATATTTGTTTGTAGAACATTCATTGTAAATTTCACAACAGTGACACTATACAAAGTGCATTAGTTAAAGGTTACAAAATACAGAAATGCTTAAAATAGACTGCCTGACTCTATTCTGTGTTGCAAAGTAGTTAATATGTAGTCTGTAGAGGCCAGGTGCGGGACTGTATTGAAAACTTGAATACAGTACTATTGGTTAA
>JAVQKG010357302.1:0-11371 GCA_036025885.1 Hypseleotris bucephala | reverse complement strand
CAAACTCAGTGTAGTTCAGCATCTTCATCATATGTAACTGTCCAGCAAGTTAGAAGAAGATAGGGCAAAAACTTCCTGAGTTATTGCATTTACAAATTTAATCTTTAATTAATTAATTACTTAATTACAATTCATCGCAGATGTACCCAAATCAATACAGTTTGGCGTCCTTATAAGGTCTACGTATCTGCAAAGTTTGAAAGTTATCGGGCAATTCGTTTTTGAGTTATCGCGATCACACGGCCAATCTGCGGACGCGGACGAACATGAAACCATAATAGTCTATTGGGTAACTTCAGCCCCCAATAATTAAAAAAATCATTGTATTTTAAGCACTATCTCCATAGAAAGACTTACGTTGGTGGTCTTTTTGTAGTAGTCTATGTTGTGCACGTCTCGAGCGAGACCAAAGTCTGCAATCTTCATCACGTTGTCCTCCGTCACAAGGACGTTCCTCGCTGCCAGGTCTCTGTGGATGCACTGCAGAGAGGAGGATAAACCAACCATCAAACACATGCAACTGACCTTCAACTTACCCTGGAGTTTAAATATAAAGAGAAAGTATATTATTTAGGATTTTTAATGACAGACAATGTTTTCCAAAATTCATAATGTATACCCAAGCGCTTTATAGGTCACTTTTTCTATAGACCTTATAAAGCCTTTTAGAGCTAGTAATTCAATCACACAAAAAACGCATTAATACAATACAGGTGGGCAAATTATCCTGCCCAAGGACACAACAGCAGTATGAACCAGAGGGAGCAAATATCAAACCCTCAACCTCCAGATATTTGGACGACCTGCCCTGCTCACTGAGCCACTATTGCCTTACTGTACATTTAAAGTTAAACTACCTTGCATCAGACTTTATTGCATTTGAATAAATTACTCCTATTACATCAAAATAACATTGTTTTTCAAGTACTGCTTCAAAACCAGTTTATCCACAATTTGTCCCATATTTGTCCTACATTTTGTCCCAGTTTGTGTCTCACCTTTTGCGATGCGAGGTACTCCATACCGCGGGCGACCTGGTAGGCGCAGGACACCAGGTCTTTGAATGTGAGCTGCTCGTCTGGGATCTTACACGTGTCGAAGGAGTAGTCCATCCCGGGAGGACGCCTGGCTCTTAGGTACTCCCTCAGGTTTCCTTTAGAGGCGTACTCCACCAACACATACAGAGGACCTAAACAATAATACAGACACACTATTTAGTCATTTACACATTTACAATCATAAAAAGTGGTGCAAGATGGGTTCCTTGTTTTATTCAGGAAAAATACAAAGAAACAGTTGCTATAAAAGTTAGGATACTTTTTTTAAAATATAATAATACTGACTTGGATTAAATTCAATAAGGTTTGCCCAAGTGCCCTGCCAGTAAACCATCAGCAAGAAAATGATCCAATGCAAAGATTATGTGTGGACCAAATCAAATACCTTTTTATTTATGGAGCCAGATTTCAGAAAATAACTTGAGAAAACTGAAGCTAGGTACTAAAGATTAAAAGCACCAGAAATTGCTTGTCAATTAGAGCGCCTTTTATTAGTATCATTTTTTAGGAACATTGTAAATAAAAATGTTTAAATTATTGAAATAAATAAATAAATACACTTATGCTCATTAACTTGTATTTTGACATGTACTGTATTCAATTAGGAAGTATTTTGCCAACCCAAATTATGACATTAATTATAGCTGCATAGATGGTCTAGTAAACAACAAAACGTACCCGATCATAACTCATAACATAACAGTCAGTGTCACTCACCGTCCTGCGTACAGGCTCCGAGCAGGTTGATAATGTTTTTGTGTTTCCCGATCATCTTCATCATCTCCATTTCTGACACCAGGTCTGACAAGTCCTTATCTGTGGCGTCATCTAAAAAATACACAACAACAAAGACGTCAACAAAGAAACGGTGATAAATGGAGCTCTGAGGTTTACTTGATACATCGGTCTGTCACAGTGGAAGTCAGACATTGAAGGTTGAGAATCGGGTAAGTAACATTCTAACAACTTTACAAGAGTCTAAAACGGTCAAAATACAATTTAAAGAAAGAATCTACAAAATTCACAGATGACTCCAGTGCTTATAACAAATGTTTTATCAAATATAATATAATTTCTTGTATTTTATTTATTTATTATTTAATTTAGGAAAAAAGTACCATATCCATTTGGTGCCAACTTGTAATGCAATTTATATTTACAATAGCAGTTATATGTACTAGCGCTTTTATGGTACTGACTAAATCTTTTGGTTTGGAAATGGACAAATACATTTTGATACCCAACCCAACTGAGCCACATTGCTGTTGATAAAGAATATTACAGTACGTGATATTTTGGCAGTATATAATATTTCCCCCCAAATCTCTTGAATGTTACTCATCATCCTATCACCCCAAAGTCACACAGAGGTTGGATTGGGATTTGAAACCCCAACGCAACTGAGCCATTGTGCCTTTAGTAAGCAATATTACTGTGATATTTTGGCTCTAAATCTCCCTCAAAATAATCCGCGTTTAAATTCTAAATATTGCGTTACCTTTAAGCATTTTGACAGCGACCGTGAGGGGTTTGTTTGGCTTCTCTTTATCGATGCCCACAGCCTCAGCCATGACCACTTGACCGAAACATCCCTCTCCAAGCGGTTTACCCAACGTCAACCTGAAACCAATAATACAGAGAAAGTTAACTCTAATAAATGAGAAAACACCTGATCTTGATGTACTGACAGAGCATGTGTTCACAGTTTTAAATGCACAAGGACAACAGACCAGAAGCTAATGTGTGACAGTGTTGCTTGGCAGCCACAGAAATGGAATGACTATATACTGTTTGCTAATGGTAATTATTGGCCCAAAATGATGAAATATATAAATGAATAAAAACAGAAAATCTAATCATGATCATTCATGAACCTCCATCTCCACATTGGTATGTCTGTCATGATAATTACTATAAATAGAATAAATAAAAAAAATAAATATATAAATTGACCCTTTTTTTTTAACCAACCAGAACCTCCTCAGTAGTGACTTATGTTTCCTTTAAGATTAATTAGAGAGTTAAAATGTATTATCTGGGAGTATAATGCTCTAGTACCAGTCAGTCAGTGAGTGGCACAAAACGATCTATCAATAATTCAATCAGTTCAATCAAATATCAAGGGATTTTCGAGGCAATATATTGTTCTCACTGCTATATGATCACATGAAATTAAGAAATATCAAAAATCTAGAAAAACTAAAAACTAAAATAAATAAATAAAAATGACTTGGATAACTGATATTGAGCTAAAAATACAGCTAGAAATGGAGTTATAAGTGATTGTTCCAGTTTAAATTCATGCATTATTTTTTATGTTACAACTACTTTCAGTGCATCTTTCATGAACATACAAAATCATATATAAGTAAGCATAAATAAATAAATACCGTGTTCTTGGAAACTCCCATTTAGGGTCTGAGGGCAGCTCTAGCTCTGAGACGTTGGCTAACATGGGCCCGTCGCTGGAGGAGAGTCGGGCGATCCGCACCAGAGGAGTGTTGGAGTTCATGGAGGAGTTCGAGTCCAGAGAAACCTGCTGAGAACAAGAACAGCCTGTTATAATCTCTGAGAGGAGATGGGCACCGGCCTGGAGCTAATAACACAGCAGAGAGGTGACTGTCAGTTGCTAAATGTTTTTTGTCTGAATATTGTGTAGTAAAATGAATTGATGCTAAAGTAGTAGTAGTTCAGTAATTGATTAATTGTGATCAGTCTGATTAGTTCTTTGAACCCTAATGTGTTGACTTGTGTATGACACATTTTTGTAAGATATTTTTTACAGCATCATCTGATTTATTTTCAGTAAGGATGAAGGAGGATCTCTAAATAAAGAGTGAATAATTAACCATCTGCACTGAGTAGATAAAAGTAAAAACAACTCTTCATTTTAAAGTTTCAGAAGTACTAATCATGATGTAAATGCTAATTGACAGGAATCATGTTGGTACTAACATTCAAAAACTATACACTTGTTTTCCCAGCACACACCATGTTTTGGTTGAATGGAAATAAAACATGTCACAATTGGATGGCTGACTAAAATGTACAGCCTCCAAATCCAATTCTTGACAAATTTGTTCACTAAAATATGACATGGGACAGTCATGGTGGGTGACTTTTACAAACAGCCGATGGTGACGTCGCAAGTTTCGGGCGCTAACAAAGACAAATGCAGCAGGAAGCCAAGGCAGGTAACGAGTATCGAGGCGCGACACATTTCTATCCATCAACAAGCTCCTATTTCGACTGCCACGGGCGCCATATCCGCCAATGTTTTTATGATAGATGTGTTTGCAACTGTAGGCCTTCAGGTGAGGAGTCCCAAGACAAAGCACTTACCAACTTCTCAGCGTCGAAAAATGAGAAAACGCTGTGAAGCTAAAACAGAAAGAAAAAAACAAAAAAACAAAAAAAAGGCCCCCTGAATACAATTTTCGAGGCATGAAAAGTAATATGCGATGGTACATGCCAAGAGCTTTGAGAGGAGATTTAGACTAGGCGGAGATTAGCTGAAGAAAACAAAGTGAAGATTATGGAAAAATGCAATAAGGTCTTTTCCCTGGACTACCTTACATGAGCATAAGAAATAAAAGAGACCACAACAGGAGCATAGTTTCGAAAATTACAAGATGAAATTTAGTATAGCTTTCTAAATGGTGGTTTTGAATGAGAAACTATAGTCTTTTGTCTGAAAATGCATCTTGAAGCCTTTAATTTTAGTCCTGGAAAGTTACAGAACTGGAACAACCACACAGTGACACAGCGGTGGTCCAGTAGAGCAGTGCATTATGGGAAGAATAAATATGGTAACTCATATGTTTGTAGAAATGTACAGCTGAAGGATGGTCTAAGTCCTGGATTTGCATGAAATTTCCCTATGTGGCACAAACCAAACTGAACTGATTTAATTTATTAGTAATATTTTGCATATATGTTACTTTTCTTCAGTTATAGTTGCATTTTTTAGATATCGCCCCTCTAGTTTATACAAAGTAATTAGGCTTTTAGAATTGAGTTTGTAAGGCAAATATTTAGATGCTTGCTTAATAGTATAGGCTACCTAATTCATTCTAATCTTAGGTTTACCACTTATATCGATTTATTTGGCAAGCAAGTCTTTTACTAGCATATCTTACAAGCTAATTAGGCAATAGAAATGTATTTAGAAAAAAAACATTATGTACGTAACTACCTCTTTGGGCCCCTTATTGTTAAGTGCCTTGTCATTTTAGGCCAAGTAATATATTAAAAATGTGTGGTTTAGCATAACAAATTTGATAGCACACATCAAAAATCCTGTCAAAATTTGTCATAAAATCTTGCAATGGAAAAACGGTTACATCATTTAAGCTTCTATGAGAAAACCCACTGTACATTTTGCAACATCTTCCAGTTGAACTTCAAAGACAGATCTCACGCTGGTGCAAAGTACAAATAACTGTGTATAAATGTGTGCGTCTTTGTGTAGCAGTGTGTGTGGTTGTGTGTTGTGATGACGCAGTGCGATCGCTGGAAGGCACTGCGTTGGCGACATGTGTTGGCGTTCATCTTGGAGCGTTTTTGGGGAGGGGGGCTCGGCGATATTTCTGCCCCCCTCCGAGTGTCAGAGCTGGGGTACGGTTTCACTCTCTGCTCCTCAACTGTTCACAGGGAAATGGGACCATAGCAGCTGCTCCTCCACAGCCTCTGACATGGTCTCCAAGGGTTAAGACCTTATTAAGACAGCTCAAGTGTGGGACAGTGCTAAGATGCAGAGGATGTGTTTTGCATTTTAAGTCAGGGTTTTTTACATTCTAAAGGCAATGATGATTTATACATTTTTGTGATTTCATAAGCCAAGATTTCAGTCACATATTAAGGAAAAAGGTCTTATGTCCAATTAGGATTATGGTTACAATTATGGTTAACAACAAGCAACAGTGTCTCAAGAACTAAAGCACTAAATACCAACAACAAAAAGGTTGGCAGTTTGATCCCTGTTTAAACTGTTGTTGTGTCCTTGAGCAAAACATGTACAATATTATTATTTCAAATTAGCAGTAGCAGGAGAGCTAACATTAGTTTAGCTTATCTAAAAATGACATGTTGATGTTTGAATAAAATAGCTAATCTGAGCAACATTAGCTGAGAGACAGGGGGCTTAAAACACAAATATGAATTCCATCATTCAATATGTTTTTGAAGAAAAAATGTTAGCGTATTTACTGATACATCAGATCGCTAACTTTTGCTTTGTTTTGGTCTGAATAATTTTGAGCTTTTTAAAATAATAAACTGGAAATTAGAAGCTATACATATTTTAGGGTCAAGATTCTAAAAACTCTTCATAATAATTGGATAGATAGAGGTAGAGAGAATAAGTAAGTTTGTTGCAAATCTTGTATCTACTTTCTGTTACCTGTCTCTTGAGGGGGAACTTGGAGAGTTTTTGGATGGGGGGTGTGGGGAGGGTCTTCTGAGTGGTCATCCTCATTCTGCACAGGACGATGATGATTACGGTGAGGATGAAGAGGACGCAGCCCGTGACGTAGATCAAGATGTCCGCGTAGTAGTCATCTTTCTCCTCACTCACTGCTAATGGAAGGGATGGAAAAGTATTTGAGATACTTAATGTTGACTGGCAGGTTTTAGCTAGTACTGTCTAATACGGACTCTAAATGATTAACTTTCATATTCACCTTAAAGATAAACCCTTCAGAGTTAGTTGTTAAAACATAAAATTATTGTAAAATGTTGTATGTAAAATTATTATAACTTTTGCTTTGCCATAAATCGGAAAATACATTTAAAAGCATTAAGTCCAATTTTATTCAATTTGAACAAAATCTGTATAGGCCAATACTTTGGGTTACTTTTGCTTACTACTTTATCATAACTTTGTGTCCATTTTGAGTTAATAGTTCATATTTTTAGTTCTTTCATTTTGCCAGTACTTTGCTTATACTTGCATGCATTTTTCTGAACTGCATTATATTAGACTTTCTGAGCACCATATACTGTACATACAAAAAAAGAAATCCACATTTAGAGGCATTTTGAAGAGGAATAGTAGAATAGGGCTCTACCTGGAAGTACATTGAGCCAAGCAGAGTGATGTGCAAACCCGATAGAGTTCCCAGCCAGACAAGTGTACTCCCCAGCGTCCTCAAAAGTCACATTGGACAAGAACAGCACCTCTAGCTCCTTATCTGTAGTGTTAATACCAGCCGTCTGCGAAAAGAGGGTGAAAGAGGAGGGAAAGACAGAAATAATCAGCCCGACACCAAATAAATCAATGGAGGAGAGATTGTAAGGTTTTAAAAGGACAAGAGAAGGGTATGTGAAGGTCATCTCCTGCTGGAACCTAAAAAGATCACAAAGCGACACCTCCACCTTGTAGCTGCAAAATACAAGCTTTATAGGATCAGGTTAAACCCACTTTGGCCACTGCGAGAGGCTTATGGTATAAAAGTAGGATTGATAGCAAGCAGCACTTTTGGTTGAGTCAAAATTTTGGTAAATATCTGGTAGTATAGGAGACAGTTGAGGTAGCTTTTGACTTGGGATGGTATGGGAAGCTTTTTGGATTTCCATTGTCAAGAAAGTGTTGCCAATTTTGTACTATTGTCAATTTTGTGAATAAACTGCATGATTTTGGTTAGACAATATAGTCAATTATTCTGGTAAACATAAAAACTGTAAAGAAAAACAAAATTGTCAATGTTTTTCCAAAATGTATATTGCCAGAACTACAGTATGGCTCTTGGGTAGGGTACATACTGGAGAATAGCCAGCTTTGTCACAGGGCTGACACAGGGACAGATTCACTTGGGGGCAATTTAGTGTCACCAATTCTTTTACAAATACACTTCTTTGGGTGGAAGGAAGAGGCTGGGGAGAACCTACAGTAACACAGGGAGGACATGCAGACTCCACTCCAAGATTGCAGTTTCAATTAGCCATAGCAAACCGTTCTGTACCAATATTTGAATTTATAATTTTTAAGCAACCATTTATTCAAGGTCAATGTACAATGAAAATAGGAGACATTTCTATCTCCTTTTTTAAATATACATTTCCATGTTTTTTATAATTCTCAAAGCAGACGGTGTGGGTTTAAACTGATCCGATAAAATGTTTACCTGATGAAAAAGCATAGCCCTTCACCTCAGCCTTGATTACCAGCAGCAAAAATCAACAGCAATGAATGAATGAGACCGGACCAACGCTGAATCTCTATAAGGTTTAATAAATACATCAAAAGACCATCTGAAATATTTTATCTTTTAACGGCCCCAAGATCAAAGCTGCTTTCTCAGGGGTGCAAAGAGTATTTTTTAAATAAATATTTTGACATACACGTTCTTAGGCAATGGATTTTTTAATACTGTGGGGTTCATAGTAGGCTACATTCACAACTTAAGCATATTAAGTAATTTCTATGGACTTTTGAGTGCTGTGCAATTAATTCTTTTGATACAGTGGAAAATCTGAGTGTATATCTTTTGCCCAGAATGAACAAAAAAGTAGATTAAAATGATTGATTGTAGCCAAAATACTTTCAAACTGCAAGTGGATGGGAACTATAGGTCCAATGTACATTATTAAACAGTTTATAGCTTTTATAACTATAAAAATATAACTCACAAGACATCTGCAATATAGACTTCCGATGTTAAAATTACTACACTGATTGTTACTATGGTGAGATTAGTCCATTGACTTTGTATTGATAACCACTATAGTCTATTTTTACCTCCTTAAGATGGGTTTTGTGGGGGTGGATAGAGACCACTTGCTTCCCAGGCCCTTTTAATGATCAGTGCTTCATATAAGGGCAAATTATAACAAGGGCTCTCTAACGAAATCAATACAAATATGTGTTTTACAAATAGGTGGGAGTTTCAAGGCACCTGGGTCTAATTAAAGGTGATACTATTGATTATTGGGGAACAAAATGAGGAGTGGACATCTGCTTTAATGTATATTGGAACTTACAGTGCATTGGCTAGTGTTTATTATGTTTAAAGAATAGTGGTCGTTTACATTAATTATTCAACGGGAGCAAAGGGAAAATACTAAAAGATGACATGAATTGACAAATTTCTTGGTCATTTTTGCTTAATTTGATTTAGTAAAATGGAATTTGGGGTCTTTTATGCAAAGTTAGCTACGTTTAAAAACTTTTATATGATGCCTTAATAGCATTATAATGTGTGATGTGTGATAGGCTAAACATTGAGGAGGTAATGTTCTCTACCCAAGCACTGACATCTAATTAGTTAACAATTGCCAAGGTTCTTATGTTTATGTTAAATTTGTCATCGCTAGTCATTAATGCTAGTTCACCTATTGAAAATGTATGGTCTGCTAACAACAGGCTGTGTCAACCCTATGTTGTTAACAAAAACTAAGAAGAATTTTATTTTTACTTTCCCTTCAGCAAAATTAACAGGCTGTTTTTAAGTTGCATGTATGCTGATTGAATATACCATTAGTTGAACCCACAACCAAGTGAAGCCCCACACACCACCAAGCAGCAGAGGCAGATCAAAGATGGTCGCCGCTCTCGACTGTAGTTTTTTACCTGTGGGTTTGTGAATCTTAAGCCAGAAAGCTCTCTCTGACTCGCCTACAAAGTTGGAGGCGCGAAACCAGTATTTTCCGGCGTCTTTCTCTGAGACATTGAACAGTTTGAGCTTATCGTGGATCTCGGTTCGTTTACTGACAAAACTCTGTGAAGGCAAGAGTTAGAAAAAGGTCCTATAAGTCCTGTAGAGCAAATTTATACAATAACCATGGTTTCATCAGGAAAAGATTCTAGAGATGCTATGAAAAACATTTTACTACTTATATGTACATCAGTGTTTGTACTGTCTTTTTAGAATTGTATTGGACTGCAGTACAAAGTTTGCAATTATTACTCTTTTTTGTGTATGCTTACTATAATTTACAGTTTTACATGTTCTTTTTTTGCTAAGACTGACTTCTATTTTTCTGTGAAGGTTCAACTTTGACTGACTTCTATTCCAGACCAGAATGAGCATATTTGATATAAAAATATATATTGAAAACCATTTTATGAAATTTAAATTTATTTCTTTTTAACTAAAGCCTTGCAATTTCTGAAACAAATGGGTTCTATTCAAAATGGGCAGTAATTAGATTACATGCTAGCAACTACTTGACACTCAAAGGATCTGTATGTTTATTCAAGAACTTGACTACTCCCTACACTAAAGAAATGTGTAGCAAATGGGAATCTCTTTGTGGCTAATATAAAGAGCAAAATGTATCTTTAACCTTCAGATAATCATACTAGTTATAAATCAATTGAAAAGTCCCAGATTTTCAACCTGCAACAACGGTTATTATGTCAAAACCTATAAGATCAAAAACACATTAGTTAGTCAGAAGCAAAAGAATATAAGAAAATGGTGAAAAAAAAGCCTTGAATTGGATACAAACATTTTCACATTTTCAACTTAATGATGATCTAGGGCTTACATCCAGACGCCTCCCCAAACCTTAACTCTGTCCCAGCTTCAAAAGAGTCAATTTCAGCCCAAAAAAATCCACTTCTCCTCCTCCTCCCTTCCTCTCTTCCCTCATTTAAAGCACTATACCGCACATGAGATGTCACACCGCGTCTGAATGAGCAGATCTGGGTAAATACTGTTTCAATTATGCGGTGAGTGAAAATAGAGCATGGAGCCGCGGTGGTGGTAGAGTTGACAGGCTGCCTCCCCTCCTCCCCCCTCTCTCTCCACTACTTTATCGTACACTGTTTTACACTATGTAAATGGGCTGTCAGTCTTTGGAAAACGCAGCTTAAACACTACTTTTCATGAAGATTTAAAGGGCCAGCGTCTTGTTATTTTGGGCTAAAAGCAGATTTTTTTCAAACGTATAGATATTGGTAGTTTTGGCACATTCATCCTATGTACTCACTCATATATTCTAAGTCAAAATAGTTAAAGTTTCCTAACCCACAATAATAGTCTGCAAAATCTTAAAGACTGACTTTTTGCCCATTTTGCAAAAGTGATTTGTGACTCGATTTATTCAACAATTCTGACAACTTTCCAGTAATTTTTTAATATCATTTTACTGTAAACTGGCTTCATCATGACTAATTTAAAATACTATATTCACAGAGAGAACAGTGGGATAGATTTCAAATAGTGGCAGTAGTGTCATTCGCTGCTATTTTCCCTTCTGACTTAATACAAAACCTTTAATTTAAAATGAGTCTTCAAATAACATGTATTCAAGTTAATAATATTCATATAGAAATATATTTAGGTTGTATGCTGTAATTTATTAAACAT
>JAVQKG010357239.1:0-12440 GCA_036025885.1 Hypseleotris bucephala | reverse complement strand
AATTGTATTACTGTAATCACAGCTATTTTTATGTTTTAGTTCAAAGTATTAAAAGACAACTCCAGACTGCTGCCTGTTATTGATAAGTGAGACTTGATTGATAGGCACTCCAAATTCACAGTAATGCAGGCATAAAGAAAATAAGACTTTTAAACTAATTAGGAAAAGTTGGTACATTTCCTAATCCTGGTGTTTTCAAATGACTACAGCAATGCAGACTTTTAACTGAGGGATTAGCTGATAGTATAAAACCTCATTATATCTCTTTGTGATTTGGCCAAAATAGCTGCATTAAAAGCTTAAATTTCCTTCCCTCTTTGAACATAACAGCGGTACGTCCTTATTACTTCATATTAAGAGGTTTTTTACACTGCCTTGCCCCCTGCCTGTGTGATGCTTCGTTTAATTTAGTCTTAGCCAACAACAGTCTGCAACAGCTCAGCGAACCAAGACCTCCGAGTATTTACCAGCTTTCAAGTGACAGATTCAAAATTGAGCTGAATTATGAAGCGCCAGGCCACATTATCGCACGCGGACACTTTGATAAATGTAAAGCAAGGGCAAAATGAGATGCTGTTTTGGGAGACTGGACATAAATCTTAATGAGCCATGGTTGTTTTATTCTGATACTTGGACAGAAGAGAGAGGCCATATTATTGTAATCTGTCCACCAGGCGACTAAGGGCACAGTGAATGGCAGAGATGGGACTTAACATGATTTATGTATTGAAGCTGTTTATTTCATTTAGTATAGAAGCTAGAGGAAGTGTATGGGGAGAAGGAGGTGTGGGAATGTTTAGACTGCTGCATCTGTAGTATGTCCCCAAAAAAGAAAAAAAAAATCAATTGACATGGTCTATGCCTGTAAAAAAAAAAAAAATGGCTACCTCGAAAGTAAACTAAGAACACATCACATGGTCTCGAATAACAATGCATTATTAAGTGAGCAAACAGCACTATATTCTCTCCATAGATCTGCAATGTTCAGACATAAAAGAGTAGCAGTCATGATGCATTATGTAGAAAAATTGTTCAAAGTTCAAGTTATTGGTGTCAACTTACAATAAAATGTACAGTTGGGATTCTAAACTAAAACTTTAGGGACTTTTTAAACTTGTACGCATTGTTTTTGTTAATTATCATGATATTATCATTAATTATTATGGCCACAATAATCGTGAGACAAAATTTAATCTCTTCCAAATGCCTAAAGCTACTAAAGTCTATCATTAGATTTTGAGCACCTCTCTTATCGTCACTCCGTCCTTCTCCTGTGATCTTGTGCATTAACAGTCAGGTGAGACTAGCCTATAAAGTTCAAGTTATATTAGTTTCAGCCTACAATAAAATCTACTGTTTCTGATTTTTAAACATGCACACATTGTTTTTTATTATTGTGATATAATCGTTAATCACAAAGATTATGGCCACAGTAATATCTTCCCAATGCCTAAAGCTACTAAAGGCTATCAGCAGATTTTGAGCACCTCTCTTATCGTCACTCCGTCCCTCTCCTGTGATCTTGTGCATTAACAGTCTGTCAGGTGAGACTAACCGTTTGGCGTCCCGCTCCGCTGCTCTGACATTTAGCAGCTCTCTGTCGGAGTTTGGGCCGACTTTCCTCTGATTGTCTTTGACCCTGGTATTTCCTCCCGTGGCAGGATGCGAAAACAATAAGCCATATGTTTGATGGAGGGAGTTTATTGCCGTGAACCAAACCTGCACTGCTATTTGCTTGTGAGGATGTGTTATGAGAACCAAAAATGGCAATGCACAAGCTTATAGGCGGACAGTAATCTAAAGTAATCTCATCTGACTAAACATAATTATCTTCTTTCACTATTCTGCCTATTCCTGCAGCTATGGGCCTTAGGTGGGGCCAATGTGTACCCTTTTCAGTTGACTTGGTATTTCAAAAAGGATGTTATTTGACCAACCATAATTATTAATTCATCCTCTATTTATTTCTGTTATGATAGAGAGAAACTGGGCTTAACCAAGCAACTGTAGGCCTTAGGCAGTGACTTTCTCAGTACCAGTTTTATGTATTCAAAACTAAACCAGACCTAAACCATATTGATAGCAAAAAGTCTGTAAATTAGATTTTTTTCAAAGTTTCAACAAGGTGAAGCTAAAACTATGTCACTTGAAGACTTCTGGATAGGGCATATTTACAGACAAAGAAGATGTTTCATCTTAAATGCAAAATCTATACTGTAAATTTTTATCCTGTTTATGCCTATTTACTGCTCTGGGTGGGTTGTAAAATCTATCTGTGCAAATGTCATGTTTTAGTCTCGAGTCTGTAATCTCCAGTTAACGGTTATCTTATTACTAAATTAGTTGTTGATTCTGTCAGTAATTGATTAATCATGATTAATACGATTAATTGTTTCAGCCAACCGGCGCAACAATCAAACCAAAAACCTCCTGGCTAAAGGGAGAGGAGCGGTCTCCCCAATCGTTTTATTTATCTAAAATGATCAGACTTTACGTTTTGTTACTCTAAATTAGTTGTTGTTGGACATACTGATAACCCAGATGGAGCGCCTTAACGTTGGTGGTGAAAAACACGGTAAGCTTAAGGCAAAAAAAGCCAAATCTCTATTTCTTTCAGATTTACCTTCACTAGGGATCCCACAGCTCAGAGTCAGTTAAGCCTAAAAACTGCTTCACAAAACAAGCAGCTCTTCAAAACAACAACAGATTATTTTGTTTGCTTCCATGAGCTCACTGAGACTCCGGCAGCTTGATTAAAAATGTATAGGTTCTGAAAGTAAGCCAAAAACAAAAACTACAAATTGAGGCAGAGACTGTACTTCCAGCATTCAAAGATATTCCTAGCTTAGTGTTCAAAAAGGGTTTCAGCTTTGCCCACTACTTACCAACTACTACTATTACTACTACTAATAATAAGAATAATATCACAACCTAAGTGCCTTAAGTCCATTATTCATTCACTCCACAGTCACAAAGCAGTGCAGGTATGCTACTAAGACCACTTATAACACAACCACATTTATTCATGGGTTGTGGGTGTGGGTTAAATATTGCTCATTGCTCAAACACACAACAGTTTGAGCAATATTCAAACCACCAACGCTCCAGTTTTAAGACTATACTTTGGATCCCTCAAATTAGCATAGTATGTAAGCTATACTTGTCCTATACTTGTCCTAAAATTGTCCTCTGCATTTCACCCATTCTTTAATGTTAGACAACCCCATGTTTTTAGGATATAAACTCTGCAGAAAGGAATCATCTGAGATTCAAACCTTGGACAGTGATAACCACTTTTCTGCTTAGTTAGTATACCACAAAAATAATTAATGTTAAAAAAAAGACACAATATATAACAGGTCTGTTGTCTAACCTACACAATATACAAAATATATTTTTAAATTGCAAAGTTTTGTGACTAACTCTGCCACTGTTTTCCACAACAAAAAGTGCAGACATTTTTATTTTTTCATTTTATTTTCATACTAGATACTGTTTCAACACAGACAAAAATCTGCTTTGCTTTCGGGCACCTGGCATAAGAGCAGTGCATCATCATTACGATAAAGTGGTGTGAACACACTCTCCACTTTCAGGGTGAATGTTGTTGTACATTCTCCACAATATTCACAGCACTCCCCTATAGAAGCACCATAAACTAAAACCCATTATGGAGTCTGCCGGCTCTTTCACTGTAGATTTGTTGAAGTATTTCTAAGTTTAAAGTCAAAAGAAAAATATACATAGATATATACATCGAAAACAGACAGACTTTTAAAATAATGTAATGGGTCTATTAAGGTAATTTTACTGCAGTTGTAGTAATGTAGCAATTAATTTGGCTTTCTACTGTATGTATGGTAGCCCTGAAGGGACAATGTTAGTCACAAAATTAGTATGATAACGGTGACTTGGATATACTGTAATTGTAGTTGAAGAATCTGAAACTAATTAACAATAAAGGTGTGATTAGAACTCAAACATAGTCACAGAAAGAGACAAAATGCACTAAATCTGTGATTCTCAAATTTTGATACAGGTTAGTCCTGGTTTAGTCCTGGTTTAGTCCTGGTTTAGTCTTGCTTTAGTCCTGGTATTGTGCTGGTTTAGAGCAGTTTTCCCTGTCCTGTATTAGTCCTGGTTTTGTTCTGGGTCAGTATTTGTTTAGTCATGATTTCGACCCAGGTTAGTCCTGGTTTAGTCCTGGTTCAGACTCCCTGTCCTGTTTTAGTCCCAGTTTATCCTGGCTTAGTCTTAGTTTAATCTTGATATTGACCTTGTTTAGTCCTGGTTTAGTGCTGATTTAAAGCAGTTTTCCCTGTCCTGTTTTAGCCCTGGTTCCCTTGATTTGTACCCAGTCTAACCCTGGATTACCTTTAATTTAGTCACACTAAAATGGTATAGTCAAATGGTGTGACAAATATTTTCTTTGGTGGTGCTTGCAAGGAAACCACAAACTGAAAAAACAAAACAATGACACAATCCTTAACACTAAAACAGTATTATCCACCAAATTCACAAAGCCATCCAATCCCCAAATGTTGAAATGATGTTCAATTGTAGAATAACAATCTTTTTACCCACTGAAGTTTTGTATTTTGCGTAGCTTAATGACTGCTTAGGGCTGATAAAGCATATGTCAACTCTAGTCAGTGCCGCTTTTATGAGTCTCAAAGCTCCAGAATAAAAATCTATAGGGGAGTCTGATATGAACAACATTACAATAGGATTTAACATTAAACAAAACTGGGAATAAAAAGCTTAAAAAGTAGACTGTGGTGAGGTCTTCTACTGCTGTAAACCATTTGGCAGATATTGATGTAGCCAGTAATTATTTCTCTGGCATAACCAAGAACTAGATATGCACAGTTAATCATAATTAAACCCAAAATCTTTTTAATGTCGATTTTAATAGTCGCATTAAGTAAATTGTAAAGCTGCCATTTTAAAGGCAATGTAATATCCTCTGCACCAAACAAAATATGTGATTCTTGTGGAAGTTTAATAGTTAAAATTTTAATCATCTTTCAAGTGTTAAGACAGGTTTAAAATGTGCTGTGAACTGAATCTTGGTTTTAAAAACAATATCACAAATGTAATCGCAATCAAAAATCCATTTTCTTTGAAATTCAGACCCTAGTTGGTGTTGTATGCACATCTTAGTAGTATTCAATTCTTAAAAATTACACAATACTTTGAAATTAGGTCAAAGCATTCACATATCTAATTCTTCCTGTTATAGTCACCTAGGCCTGAACTATGGGCTTTAGGTGGGTGCATCCTTGACAACAGACATTCATTCTTACATTTAAATTCAATGCAAGGCGCGAGGGTTAACCACTTAGATGAGAGGCCCTTCTAAAACTGGGTTGAAGTCCTTAATCTAAGCCTAGTTATCCACTCAAGTCCTGTCACTGTGTATTTTGCATAGATTAATGACTGCTTAAGGCTTATGAAACAGAGAGCTACATTTTCTCTGTTGTAAATCCTTAGCGTTTCATGCACTTAAAAATGGGGTTTATTCAGTCTTCTTCAGATTATTCTACTATGAGCCTTAGGCGGTATTTACACTGGATAATGGGCAGTTAGTCGCAGGGCTGACAGAGAGACATATATGGAATAACAGACAATTCCCTCTCACATTCATTCACAATTTAGTTACCTATTCACCTAATGCTTCATTGGTGAGTGAGGAGAAGCCAAGGTGAACTCACAGTAACACAGAGGATATGTAGACTCCATGCCAAGAAAAAGTACATTGGTTTGCTGCAGGATAACCACTCTGCCACCATGGAAGGTATTGTTAAATGTGGTTAAATTTCTAAATCCAACCATAGCTATCCACTTTAGTCATGTCACTTTAGATTTTAATTACTGACTGCTTAAGGCGGATAAAACACATGTCAAATCTACCTTGTGCATTTTTGCAATTCTCCAAGCTACATTTTCTCAGCTGCATATTCCCAGCATTAGCTTTCATTAGCTCATGTTCAGCACTTGTGTCTGCAGTTGACTATGGTTAAACTAGTCAGTCGCAGAGCTGACACAGAGACATTTACTGAATAACAGACAACCATTCACTCTTACAATCATTAACAATTTTGATTTACCAATTCACCTATGCATCTTTGCTGAGAGAACAGACAGTAACACAGGGAAGACAACAAGACTCCTGAGAACTAAGGACTCTGCCATTATGCACCTCGTAAAATTGTTGTATTTTATATGAAACCATACTGTATTCACTTAAGTCTTGCCTCTATATATTTTGCAGATTAACCACCACCTCAACACTTGTCAAATCTACCCTGTGCCTCTTTGCGAGCTCCATTTTCTCAGCTGCATATTCCCAGCATTAGCCGTCATTAGCTCGTGTTCAGCACTTGTGTCTTCGGTCGGGTTGTTTTTGCTCCTGAAGCGACATGCATCACGACTAAAGTGGTGACTGCGACCGTCAGGAGGATCCCGGCTGCCAAATGGGGGAGAGATAAGCCTAACCAGCCCTAGAGAGTGTCCCTGTGGTGTGTGCCCAGATAATACGGCAAAATCAGCAAAGTTTTATCTGTGCGCCGCGCTGTTCCTATACGCGTCATGCTGGTGTGTAACTCCTCAGGCCCGCTGCTCACAACCATCGATCTAAATTATGCTGTGTGCAGGGTACTGTGAGAGAGAGAGACATGCACAAGACTGGAGCAAGCACACAAGGAGACAAAAGCAATTGAAAAATGGTGGAAAATAAAATGAAAAGTAGCCGCTGGGAAAATCAGAAATCTTGGAAGGATGGGGATTAGGTATAGCAGGGAGACGCATTACTAGGGTTGAAAACTGTAAGACTATTAAAGAAACTTGATCATTACAATTGACTAAGACAGTAGCAGCTTGTCATTAACATTGTCATATGCAGGTTAACACAATAATGCATACAACTTATATAGCGCTTTTCAAGAAGAAGCTTTACAATTGCATTATTCTTTCACTCCACAGTTACACTGGTAGTGGTAAGATACTTGTGTAATCACAGCTGCCCTGAGGCATACTGACAGAGGCGTGGCTGCCGGTCTGCGCCTACAGCTTCTCAAACACCAGTCACACAACTACATTCATTCACAGGCAATGGGGGTGAAGTGTCTTGCCCAGGGACACAACGACAATAGGCGGGGATTCAAACCGGCTACCCCCTGGTTGTCGGCAACAGTGCAATGAAATGCTTAGGATGAGAAGAACCGTTCGACTTGTACAAAAAATAATAATAATAATAATATTTATAGCTAATGTAGTGTTTTCTGTCTTTTCCATCTAGTCTATAAGCCTTTCAACAATTCAGCTACAACTGACTGGACTACAACAGGATAATGGATGAATCACAAATGAGTAAATTGGCAGCACAGCTTATGTTAGATGTTTTTGGTTAGTCAAAAAGGCAAAAATGTGATGGATTGGACAAATACAGAGAAGGAATAGAAAATAAAAGGAGGAGAAATATTAGTTGGGAATTATAGAGGAAGCACAAAGTGGAGACTTAGTGTAGATTTTAGATTTTAGTTCAGATGGTTTGAACATGTACAAAGGATGGAAACTATGGGCTGAAGAAGGTTAGAGCTGCTAATTGTGAGGCCTAAAGGAAAACCAAGAGATTTGTGGATGTAGTGACATGAAGTTAGTTGGTGTGAAGAAAATGCAAAAGATTAAGGTTAAATGAAGGCAGGTGATGTGCTGTAGTGAGCCAGAAGTGAACAGCCCATAAAAAAATACTATTTATGAAAGAACTCAAAACTCAAATCTTCTCTTAATAATAGATTTCTGAATGCTGTATTCATTGTCAGAGCTGCCATGCGTTGCAGACAAAGCATGTTTTGTCAGCTTCACACTACCATACCACACAATATACAGTGTGCAGTGAACATATGGCACAACATTTCCAAACAATGCTTCAGGACAAAAAATATTGTGTAGAGTTTGAGGCTCCTACGCTCTGTGCACACGATTTACATTGCCAGCCACATGGATGATTTGGACCAGGGCTAAGCAATTTATGCCCTATTGAGACCTGCACTGGGAAGCCATTTGTTGTTTGCTTCCTGTGTGGCTAACCACTCTGCCACCATGCACACTGTATACCTAAATAATGCTGTGTTGAAATAACTCATTTTATGGTTACCACAGATACGAGGATTGGATATGAATGGATTGCGGTTGTGACATTTTGAACCATACTTGCACAAACAATGTATTCATCTACAGCAATTGATTTAAGTTTTTTTTCTCTGTATGGTTGATATAGACATAAATAAAATAGAATCTGAGCAAGCAACAAGGTATTTCTGATAACATCCATACAGCAAAATACACTAGACACACTGATTTCACTTCATTTTGTGACATGTGCCACATTGTTATGCTTTTTCCCACTTAAAGCAGCACTACCCGTTTTTTTTTTTTCTTCGTATTTTGGCAAAGATAATTATTTATTTATTAGCACATCAGAAAAAGTCAGTCTCTGAGATCACCTGTGGGCTGTATTATATGTTTTTTGTTTTAGAGCAAAGGAAGGAACTGTTTAACCAATTACAAGCTTTGATAGGATAGTTGGTCAATACATCCTTTATCCAGAGCATGTATCAAAAATAATTTGAAGGAGCTGATGTTTTATTTAAAAATGCACAACTTATTCACAGTGTTTTTATTTTAAAGAATTAAAAGCCAGATCTATTCTAAGTTATTCTCATACCTCCTGGCTTATGTACATACTCCCTGGTTAGTGTGAGACTGTGATAGAGGGTCGCGAAGGAGAGGAATTAGGAAAGGGAGTATATATCATTCAAAACCACTTTTACAGTCACCAAATCAGGTAGTGCAGCATTAAATTATCTTACATCTTAGTCACACTTTTGGTTTGGTAACTAGTTTATCTTTTATGTATGTTGCAGAAACCAGTTGTCTATCCTAGCTGCTTTGGGCATGAGGCGGGGCGGACTGTGAGCCTATCTCCCTGCAATCTTTAGACAGGTCTTGAATGCCACGTGTGACAATTTTCAAGCCAGCAGATTCTGATTCTTGTACAAAATGTTTACTCTAAAAACTATTCCCTGACAATAATAGCCTGACAATACTGTATCAACATGTCAACCGGAGCGGATTTTTGACTTTACATAAATATTTATACCTGAAATCAAAAAGACGAAGTTAGGAGACGGGTAGAGGCATCACTGTGAGAGGCAGCTGTGATTGAGGCGTACTGTGTTTGTTTGTTCGCCTCCCCGTTTCTCGATCTATATCCCATTACTGGCACGCGGCGGGATTATTTTCGGTGGAAGGACGTATTGTGGCATGTCACACACCAGAGACTGACAGCTTTCCCAAATCATTCCTACCACGGATCCAGCAGACAAATGACACTTCCAAAGGGAATTAACGCTACTCCATATTTCAGCTCATTCACGCATTCGGGAGATGGGTTTGGACAGCTCGGTGTTTGTGATCGGAGCGGAGACAGTAGTGACAGGCTTTTATATAATACACAATGAAGCAGGAAAAAGTGTGCAATTTGTACAAGATAGTGTTTACACGAGTGTCACACATTGTTTGCAAGAAGCGTGTCAAAACATGTAGATACAATGTGTGTGATAGGCTCTGAGACAACCCCACACAAAACAGTTATTAGTGCAGGGTATTGTGCCTCAGGGTAATACAAATTTTAAATATGCAATAGCTCTCATTGTGGTCTGAAATATTAGGCAGTAATTTGTGAAATCTCTCAAGAAAAGGTGACAAAAATGATTAGGGAAAAATACCAGTTTATAACTACTGTCTAAAAATATAGTGGAAGACTTTAACAGAATATTTAATTCAGTATCTAAGGTTCTAAATGAATAAATTAAATAAAGATATTGCTATTTATACGTATCACTCTAATTACCTTTAAAAATACAATATGCTGCATGGTTTAATGAACTTGATAAACGGGTGTTGCAGTGTGTAAAACTTGCCAAGCAACAGAGTTAAAATCCCGCCTAAGATACTGTTGTTGTGTCCCTGGGCAAGACACAACTGTGTGACTGTGTGATTATGGTGGTCAGGAGGGACCTTTGGCGCATGTGAAATGGATGAATAATGCATGGAAAAAGGTCCATATGGCTAATGCATTTTTAAATTACATTGATTCACCACCATTCAATTGCAAACAAACTGTTATAAAACAAGAGATAGGAGATGTGAATACTGAGAATATTATCAGATGTTAAAACCAGGCTAATTAACACCTTTCTGAATGTGATGACTGTTTGTCAAAATAAGGTTTATAAATAAGTCATCTGGACTTGGGTTTAGAGTTGAAGATGTTTCGTCTCTCATCCAAGAGACTTTATTAAACCTGCATTAGATACTCTTTATTTTATACTTCAAATTAAAACTAGTGTTCCAATATTATTATAGGTTATGTCTGTACGCACTCCTGAAAAATGACCAACATACATTAATAAAATAAGTAACACGATTCAACTTTGCTTTCTTAATTTCTTCATTTTTGTATTAACCTTATGATTTCTGTTCATTTGTTTGTATGTCCATCCAACTGCATTCAGAGTTGCCACAGGAAATCATCTGTCTCTTAGTGAGCATTGATTTGTCATAGAGTCACTGTAGGAGCCAGTAGCCTCATGAATAAGGAGAGGTTGATCATTGGTTAAAGTCTCACTTGAGTCCACTTCCTTCATAAAAGCATCTTTCTGTCACAAACTTTTATCCAGACTTGGGACTGGTGTTGAAAGTCTGTTCAACTATAAAGTTCACATATTGTTTAGTCCTCTTAAAATCAAACTTGAAATGGACCAGACTACTTCTTGGTGTTTGCAGGGCTGGCTATGTTGTGTGTATAGAAAACCAATGTAAATACTGGATAATTAATAAGAAAACAGAAGGAAAGAAATCATGTTGAAGTATTTATATTCACAAAATGTTTGAAACCATGGGATGTGGTTTACCATTGTGTTGTCTCAGGCATATGGACAGGTAATGAGAAAGCTGCCATATGCTGAGAATATGGCTCTGGGACACGCAAAGGAAATACAGGAAGGAGTGATAATTAGTGAAGAGCTCTGTTTCTAAACATGATTTTACTGTGCTCTCTACTCCCCCTTCTGGTTATAGTTCAGTAAGAAAAAAGAAAGTGATACAAATTAAACCAGCCTAAAGGGTACAAGTACTCTTTGAGGCGGTCCCAAGCACCAATAAATTGAGATAAGTGCACCAGAAAAGGACATTGTGTTTCAAACCTGTGTCAATTTGCAAATCTATGCACAGAATAATCTCACTCTCTTCCATCACCACCACAGCAGCAGAATCATCTTACTCTCCTCCATCACCACCACAGCAGCAGAACCATCTCACTCTCCTCCATCACCACCTCAGAACCATATCACATTCCTCCATCACCACCACAGCAGCAGAACCATATCACATTCCTCCATCACCACCACAGCAGCAGAACCATCTCACTCTCCTCCATCACCACTTCAACAGCAGAAACATCTCACTCTCCTCCATCACCACCTCAGAACCATATCACATTCCTCCATCACCACCACAGCAGAACCATCTCACTCTCATCCATCACCACCACAGCAGCAGAATCATCTTACTCTCCACCATCACCACCTCAGCAGCAGAACCATCTCACTCGCCTCCATCACCACCTCAGAACCGCATCCGCATCATTAGACAGTCTGTATCTTTTTGGATGAAGGGCCTTTTTTTGGCTGAAGCATAGCTTATGTTGCTGGCCCAATTTTTACTGGGGAGTCCTGGCCCCTATGGGGAACCTATTGTACATGTTTTTAGTGGTAGGGGAAACCGGAGTGCCCGGAGGAAACCTACGCAGACACGGGGTGAACATGCAAACTCCACACAGAAGGGCCCCGACTGCCCGGTCCAGGAATCGAACCCAACACCCTCTTGCTGTGAGGCAAGAGTGCTAACCACTGCGCCACCGTGCCGCCCTAAAAAAAAAAAAAAATTTGTTCAAGAAAAACAAACTAGAAAGCATGTGGAGAAAAGCAAAGATCTCGGCCAAGGCAGCTCATTTGCGTGGATCACTTTAAAAAACAATTGTTTTCTTGTGCCATTCCTGACCTTACCTGAAAATGTAATTAAAATCCATTCAGTAGTTTTTGTATAAAGTGGCAATGCAGTTCTTTGAAAAAATTCTTGATTCAGACGGTGATTTGTATAGGGCTGAAAGATTAATCAAAATTTTATCAAAATCGCAATTTTAATGGTCACAATTAGCAAATCGCCAAGGCTGCAATATTTTAGTCCGTATTTCTTTGCACAAAACAGAATATCTGGTCAAAAAGCTGCTTCTCTTGTAGGTTTAACCTCTACAAACATGTTCTGAAAGGCATGTGATTCTTGTGGAAGTTTAACAGTTCATATTTTAGTCTTTT
>JAVQKG010357208.1:0-21558 GCA_036025885.1 Hypseleotris bucephala | reverse complement strand
AATGCTATAAAACAACAAAGAGACCTGTTTAGACTGTTAGACAGAAGCTTGTTTGTTGAGCATTTGTGTGTGTCAAATTAGATTTATCAGAATGCAATAAAGGACACTACACCAGACTGGCATGTGTTTTGATTCCTTGGGGTAATTTACCCAGCATGCAGTGCGCCTGTGAATTATTACAAGTAGCAGGGTACATACATCCCTGTGGGCCCATAGCATCAACACACTGACAATGCTGCTTGTTTCAAATCTAGGATGTTGCCTGCATACTGATGAGATGATAACACAATAAGACACGTGTGAGGAAGCACATGTGGAGCACCACATTAAAAACATAAACACTACATAAAAAAGACAACAACAACAAAAAAAATCCAAGCAATTATCATTATTTTGCATTTCAAAACTTATCTTAGATGTCACAAAGCACACATTTTTTCCTTCACAGAATATGATGGTAGAATGTGCTCACTGGCCTTATTTGATAGATCTATTTAGCCTGGCTTATTCCTCATTCCTATCACGTAAGCCAATTCATTTAGCCATAAAAACGTGTTGTAATTTAAACTAAGAGGAAACTTAAAGAAGAAAGGCTATTTGTTGTGGAATACAACTCTTTACTCAATCTACGTGTTTAAGTTGCCAGTGAGTGTATACTGTATGATTTGAGCTTGGGTTGGCATTTTTTTCTTTCTTTCTTTTTTTTTTTTTCAACCACGTCTCACGTCTGACCCCAATGCTAAAATCAGGTTGTGAGCGCATGCTCGGCCTGTGATTTTGATCAATAATGTCCTCAATGACACAAGAAAAGGCAAATAAAAAAGGGCAGAAGTACCAGGGTGCAAGAGAGGTACATCAAAGCAAAGATGGTTTAGTGAGGGTAAAGGTAACAGCCATAGAGGCATTTGGAAAAGAAAAATAACTTAACATAAATCTATAAAACTGGCATTACAATTCAACACAAATCAATAATCCAAACACTAAAAACGAATGAATTCTAATCTCAATTTATGACCTTTCCAGCGAAAAGTAAACAAGCAATACTGAATGTGCAACAAAAATAATTTAATGAATAAGCAGTTTATATATACGGATTTAACACTTTTTACAAATTTGCAAAATTTTGCTTGAGGTTCTAAAAAAACAAAACATTAATAACAGTATTTATACGTCTGTGAATTAATGTTGATAACATAACAAAGAACTGTGTTGCCCACAGCTGACTTTTATCTCATCTCATCTTCTACTGCTTATCCGGGGCCGGGTCGCGGAGGCAGCAGTCTAAGCAGAGATCTAGCTGACTTTTATTTTAAAAGTAATTGATGTACAAACATAACTTTTTATTATACTATATGCAATACTTCCTCTGTACCTGTTTTACTTTTTGGAGCACAACTGTCCCTCTTTTAGCTTGTTTAAGTAGATATCTGCGGTGTATTGTAAGTTGGCCCAGTTGCCTCCTTGCATGTTTGTTTTATTCATCTCAAATGTGGGTCTGGCTGCACGTTTCCCTGTGTACAGCTGATGCAGAATGCAGATTAGGAAGTCTGTTGTGACTGGGCTGTTGGTCAGATAGAGCCCTCTGTGCAATTATTGTTTTTATGGGACAACTACAAAAGAGTTGGATCAATGTGAAATTGTACCCGAATAGACAGATATAGGCCAACATATGTGTGACCTTCGTGTAATTTAAAATTTGGGGGCTATCCATAAAAGATAACTATAAAAATTGTATAAAATAGAAAGTGGGTGTGTTCTGGTGTTTTCCAGTAATAGGGCGGTATCGTCTACGTGCAAATCATCAGCGTGCCACCTAAAATGCCATGCCTAGCCTTCATCCTACCATGTCAGTCATTATAATTCTGCACTCTTCCAGTCTCCTATCTTTGTATTTGAGTAGCTCTGAAACAAAAAAGAAATGCACTTAAAAGAGTTCAAAGAGTTATCTGCCCAAATAATTTTTCTCAAACTCTGAGGGAGGGAAAATTGGGCAGTAGTGAGGGCAAATGTGAGAGATCTATTTACTTTGAAGCCATGCTCATTACGCAGTGCCTTTTGGGGCCTTCAGACAAACACGTGTTAGTGATACTTAACTTTTACCTTCTGTGTGCCATTACCAAGCAGATGGCAAGCAAATTAATGTGAAAGGGTAGATTAAGTTTATCTTTAAAACATGTGTAAGTGACATTTAGTGTTAGGCCTTAAAAAATCTACATACTTATAACTGTTTTATGAAATTAAAAGCTATAAAATAAATGCATAGAAATAAAAAACAACTGAAACTATTTTGGGTAAATCATCCAATGCAGATATAATGGATTCAAGTTAAAGTAAAATAAAAAACAAACAAGACATATTAATGTTGATGATAGTTCAACTGGGAAGAAGTTCAGCACAGTCTATGATCTTTATTAATTTTCTGATTAGAATTATCTGTGCATTAAAACCCAAAAAGCACTAATTCCGAAAGGACGAAACAGATAGACATTTGTCGGCCTACTTATTATTTAAATATTAAACTTCTAAACTTTGATGCCACAATGCAATATGTAAGACTATTAGACTACCTGAACCCTACCACTGTAAAGTACAACCAAATGTAATCCCACAGTGACGTCTTGTGGCCAAAGAGTGCAAAAATATCTTGTCAAATACATGCAGGGCACAATAGTTTCCACGCGGTGCCGCTGTTCAGCTCCTCACCGCCTGAACTGCACAGACAGCACAAGTCAACCAAAGAATTTCTGCTACAGCTGATTCAGACGCCATTTTTATCGTTTACATAAACAACATCAGTAAGTCGCGTTGGTCCAGCGATACTTTACTGGAAGAAGTAAACAGTCCTGTTTGTGTGTTTATCACAGAAGATGAGACCTAATGTAGACGCCTGAGACGCCCTGTCCTTCAGGTAAAGTAACCTTTGAGGAGGTAGGGTCGTGGGCTTATGTTACTCTGCTCGGTTGTAAATGGGTTGTTGTGTTCTCACGGATGGTGCCATGACAACAGCGCGACTGTCCGCACCATCGAGATATAAAAGGGGTATATACCCTCAATGGTCCGCACTCTCATTTAAAAGGGTTTTATCACTATTATTCACCACAAATAATGCACTGACGAGGTGATCCGTAAGACCTGGTTGCACCACAATAATGTAAATGTGCTGACCTATAAACGCCAGACAAGCAGGACATTTAGTACTGTAATATCCATGTTATTACATTGAATTGTTGAAATATGCCAGTCTTTGAATGTGCGGTTTTGTTTTCTCAGCCAGCCATGGGGATCCCGTACGGGTTTCCTCGCCGGGGGGGAGCAGAGGTGTGAGGGGGCGGGGAGTAGGCTACAGTGACAGTGGCCGTGGAGATGGACCAGGAGTATGAGAGGCGGCTGCTGAGGCAGATAAACCACCAGAACCTGCCTGAGGCCCGCCTCAACAAGGTCAGATTAATTTTATTATTCTATTTGAAATGGTTTATTCTACACAAACAATTACAGTAGTAACTATATCCTACTTTAAGTATTATGTTTGCAATAACAACAAATGTGATTTTTTCTGTTTGTTCTTCACAGTGCATGAGTGCTACTACCTGCAGTCCTGTCAGTGTTAAATCTGGAGACCGCTTCATTCCTACACGAGCTGGAAGCAACTGGAGTATCAACTTTCACTATGCCAACGTAAGAATTTACTCATTATTTCAGTAAGAATAGACTCAATGTGTCATAAATTGAATCAAATTCATATTTCTTTTAACTTTAGGAGAACTGCCGCTCTCCTAATCAGAACCATAAAGCAAAAGATGCAAGTTCAGATTCTAGCAAAGGTAAGGCCATTACTAATAAAGTTAGCTGACACCTGTGTCTTATTTACCTTTTAAGAAATGTAATTAAACATTGATTTTGTTCCCTCTAGATGCCGTGGCCTATGCTGCTCTTTTAAGGAATGAGTTACTGGGAGCAGACATTGAGACCGTGCCGGACCCTCACACAGAAGACAGACACCACCCTGTGCTTTTCCAAAACTCTCACAGCCTTTTTAGGGTAACCATTGGAAATTTAATAGTGTTAGCAGGAGGCACATGTAGATGATTATTTGCAAGTGGAAATGTGATAAACAATGATAAAACTGATAACTGATTATTATTAATGAATTCTGTTTTGCAGTACACTGTTCACACAAAGAGAGTGCCTTGTGATAGTCATAATGAAATCTCACCTTACTCACTTTCTCCGCTTAGTAATAAGAGGTATGAAAATGCTACACATTTATTTTTTGGCCTTATGAATGTTAATAATTAGTCCTTTTTGTGTTTGCTCCTGTAGTCACAAGCTGCTCCGCTCTCCTCGTAAACCAACTCGTAAAATCTCCAAAATCCCCTTTAAAGTGCTGGATGCTCCTGAGCTACAGGATGACTTTTACCTCAACCTGGTGGACTGGTCTGCAGGGAACCTGCTCAGTGTGGGCCTGGGAGCCTGTGTCTACCTGTGGAGTGCCTGCACTAGTCAGGTCAGTAGAGAGAAAACATGAAACCTTTGCATCCTTTAAACAGATCATTTGAGGTCGAGGTGTTTTTGAATAAAATATGTTGTTTCTACATTAACAGGTAACCCGCTTATGTGACCTTTCAGTTGATGGAGATTCTGTTACGTCAGTTTGCTGGAATGAAAGGGTGAGTTTTTGCTGTTTATGACATTACAGTGTAGCATGTTAAGTGTCTAATATGTAGCAGTAGTGTAGCATGTAGTGACCTGTGATCCTCACAGGGAAGCCTAGTTGCAGTTGGGACACATAAAGGATATGTTCAGATCTGGGACGCGGCAGGAGGCAGGAAGCTGACTAGTTTGGAGGGTCACTCAGCTCGTGTTGGTAAGACTGTGCAACTATCACTAGATTCAACTTTGCATTTGTCTCTTTATTATTACCCAGCTTGTACATGGCATAACACTTTGATCTCCAAAAAAGAATCAAATAGATTATTTAAAGCCATTGTGAAATAGAAACCTATTAATTGTTTTTTCCACTGTTCCAAGGTGCCCTGGCGTGGAACGGAGAACAGCTGTCATCTGGAAGTCGTGACAGGGTGATCCTCCAGCGAGACATCCGGACGCCCCCCTCTGCAGAAAGAAGGCTTCAAGGACACAGGCAAGAAGTGTGCGGCCTCAAATGGTCTCCTGATCATCAGCATCTGGCATCAGGCGGCAACGACAACAAGGTAACAATAAGTCAAAGGAATGCACTGAGCATGTCTTAGCTCTATAAGACTCTAGACTCTCCCTCTCAGCTGCTGGTGTGGAACAGCTCCAGTCTTCTGCCAGTGCAGCAGTACAGTGATCACCTGGCTGCAGTGAAGGCCATTGCCTGGTCACCTCATCAACATGGCCTCCTGGCCTCAGGGGGCGGTACAGCGGACCGCTGCCTCCGCTTCTGGAACACACTCACAGGGCAGGCCCTACAGAGCACAGACACAGGCTCACAGGTGTGCAACCTAGCCTGGTCCAAACATGCTAATGAACTGGTGAGTATGCATTCACTTAAGTCAAAATGAGTTAAACCACACTTTTAAAAACATTGAACCTCTGTGTATTATAGGTGAGCACTCATGGATACTCCCAGAACCAGATTCTGGTGTGGAAATATCCGTCTCTAACACAAGTGGCTAAATTAACAGGACACTCATATAGAGTGTTGTATTTGGTAAGAAATACTTGTACTGTGTTAAGTGTTTTTCTCTACGTGATGCAACAAAATGGAAATAATAATATAATTATATAATTTTCCTGTTTCTTTGTGTTTTGCAGGCTATGTCACCCGACGGTGAAGCCATTGTCACTGGTGCTGGGGATGAGACTCTTCGTTTCTGGAATGTTTTTAGTAAAACACGCTGCACAAAGGTATTGAAATATTGAATATCAATTTTAGTATAGTATAACAAAATGAAATTTACAAGTATTAAAACTTTCCAGGAATCAAAATCAGTGTTGAACCTCTTCACAAGGATCCGGTAGTGGGGCCTAAAGTGAATCCAGATGAACAAAAGACCAAACATCTGCACAGACTGCCAAGGCCACTACAATACACTACTTTAAAAGTCACCGCCTTCACAAGTCAGATTAAAAAAGAAAACAGTAAGGACACTTGGCTTGAACAAAGTTTGTCTTGTTTACGTTTCCACTGTGGAAGTAATATAAATGTTTTATGATAACAGAAGTATATGTACCACAGATCTAAGCTATACAGTCTAAAATAATGGCACTCTGAAAATGGTTCTCATTTTCATCAAAGAAAGAAGCTAATATGTGCATTTCAGTTTTTGATCTACAGCACTATACAACCAGGACAAACAATAAATATATGAACACATAAAGTTGCCAAGGCAGCTGTAAGTAAACCTTTTTATTTTTGTTTTATATATTTCATTTTAAAAGCCTATTTAATCAAAAAATCATGTCTGAGTCGGTGTATTGTTTTGTGTAGCGTTTGTGGTTCTTGTAAAGCGGAAACAACAAATACAACACAAAGCTCTAACAGTTTGAGTGTCCAGAGCCCTGCAAGCCTCTACAGAGAAGTGAGAACTCTTTCACAATCTCTTTAATACGACGTTTGTTGGTTTTCTCTCTGAAAATAAAACAAAAAAAATAAAATTAAAAGTAATGTGCAGAACTCAGTCAGATGAATGATAATTGCATTTACCTTAAAATCTGCTGAGTAAAGGTGAGTTTCTGCTCTGTGGTGACTTGTGTGGAGGGGAAGCCGGGTGTCTCTAGTGTCTCTTTGAGCCACTGGGACAGCAGAGCGGGACAGTGTCTGTTTAGACTCAGCAGCACTTCAGCAAAGTGCTCCGAGAGACTGCGAGGGGACCCACCTCCAACTGCCTACAACACAAATAAGTGTATTACAGTATTTTTGTCCATACATCACCTTGAATTGATTTTGGACATCAGTTTAGTCCTGTATGTTCTTTTGTCATAATTGCAATGACTTTGTTAACATACCTGTAGTATTGTCTCTGTTAAGAGCTTTCCATCCATCTCCAGCACCTCCTGAAGTGGTGGCATGTCCTTGCATCGATTCAGCAGTTCAGTCTGAGAAACACAGTAAAAGACTTGGTTTAACGTGTGAAAAGATAGTATTACTGTAAATTAAATACTGTATGGATTTTTGCCACTCACAAAGAATTGGCTTGCAGCTTTAACAGTAGGTGTTTCTGGAAACTTTAGTGACATAATGCCTGAAAAATAATGTAAAATGCCCAAAAGTAATTTAATTTATTTAATTTCTGAATATTATGATTGCTAATAATGTGATATATGAGTTGATATTCTTACCACAGTAAAAAAGAGCTTTGATATCCATCTGATCTGATAGATACAAATCAGGCTTTCTTTTAAGTATCTAAACAAATAAGATTAAAATTAGATCAAATTTGGACCAGGATCAAACTCAATGTGTTGAACCAACTTGAGCATGGAGATACATGAACGATTCTGCAATGTCAGGGTGGTCCCTTGATCCTAAGAAAAGTTAAGAGTTACGTGTTGAGAAAGTAGGGAAATTGAAAATGTTCATGTCACAGTCATATTACAGCATATCATGACAATAGGATATTTAACCAGAGCCAAGTGATAGTCATTTTTAGTCATGATGCATTTTTGGAACATTCTGTAATTTAAAAAGTCAAAATCCATATATTTTTGACTGGTAATTTTCCCGTACCTTTTTGAAATAATGTCAGTGTGGCAGAAGATAAAACTTGAACAAGGTACTTTATGTTTGAGATGTAATGTTCGTCTCCAGCAAAAATGTGGACCATCTAAAAATCACAAAATGTTAGTTAAACATTTTTTTTCTTCTTTTCTAATAAGGGCAAATTATTTTGACATGTGTGGGCATACCTGACGAGCAAGGTCTAGAGCAGAGGATTGTGGGAAGGCAGTATAGATTTGTCCGAGCATCTCTCCGAGCTGAGCCACCATTGGTCCAAAATCATGTAGGAGGGTTCGAACGGACTTCTCAAAGAGCCCACACACTGCCTGGAGAGAGAGACCAGACCAGTCTTACATGCACAGACACAGAGATGACACTAGACCCACCTCCACAACATCTGAGTCATCCAGCCATTTGCTCAAGATAGTCTGGATCAATGTGAACACTTGTTGAAGCACAACCACAACCTACAAAAATCAAGAAAAACGTCAAACATTTATTCAATTTATGGTGGAAATGTAAATATTTTTTTACTCACTGGGTTGTGTGTAGTTTGGGATGGTGAACAAGTGCTGACGACTCCCTCCAAGTCATCGGTCTGTGGGTTCACATCCAGGGTGGTGAAGAGGTTGGAGAGCATCCCCAGTATGTGAATGATGGGATCTTTAATTTTAGCATTAGGCTGAGAAGAAAAAAGGACACAATTTGGTGGCTCTCACATTTTTCACACCAACATGTTAGACTAAAATTAGCCTAAATATCAACAAAGTCAAAGTTAAAAAATTCAAAGACTGAACAGCAAAAGACTAATTAGCCCTCATAAAACTAGTTCCCATGCCACATTTTCAGAACCCCTGCTATAGTGTATGTAGTAAGATGTTATGTTGCCTATTCAAAGGCCTAAGAGCAGACTGTACCTCTTGCTGTGCCATTGCGTCCAGTGTCTGGATGTGAGGAGTGATGAGTGAATGGAGATGGACCAGGATCTCCTCCACGGGCAGACCAGACAGGAGGAACCCTAGGGCCTGCATCAGCCACATGCACTGGCTGCTCTGAACACAAAGTCACAGAAACAGAAAGATTTACACATTTATTCTTCTGCTTTTTCAAACATTTAGGGATGAGGGTAACTGGGGATTATCACTGCAACTATGGGCTTTGGGCAGTGTATATCCTAGGACCTAGACACTGGCGCACACAATCATTTGCATTCACTGACTGGAAGCAATTTCAAGTCATGTTTTCTCTCACACATGCATGTATTTGTATGGTGGGAGAAGGCTCTGGTACCAAAGGAAACCCACAGAAACACAAAGAGGACATGCAAGTGGAGGAGGACAATTATGTATTTGGCTGTCTACTCACCTTATGAATATCCTTGAGCAGCACATCCTACAGGTAACACAAAAAACATGTGTAAAAATACAATTCATTAAAACATGTGAATCTATGTGAGTCTGTTTGACCTGTGACACAGCGAGGATGTCCCGAGCGAAGGGGGCCAAGTCCTGTCTACACTCCCTGCAGATCCTCTTCAGAGTGGACACACTGGACACACTTAGCTCCTGCTTCACAAGGCCCTGAAGCACCATGGATAATACACCACTCAACATCACTGGGTGGTCTGCTAACCACTCTGCTAAAGACCCTAGGAACATGGTAAAAGTTATGACAAGTTCCCCAAAACAACAAAGGAATTAGTTTGTTTGTACATACCTATAGTGTACATAACAGTGTCAGCCAGCATTACGTTGCTAATGTTAATTCTGGGGATTAAACCAATTAAACCAGGAATAACATCGGAATAGTTGACATCTATGGTCTCAGCGATGGACTGGAAGCCAAATAACAATGCCTCAGTGTCCTAAAGAGTGGGAAACACAACATAGCATTATTGTGAAAAAGACGTGACCTTATACTTTTGGGTGAATATTTGTGAAAATTGTTAATTGTTGCAGCGAGATTACACCATTTAATGAGAGTAGGTTTTTAAAAAAATCTAAAACCAGGTATCTTTAATAGGTTATATTATGTTACATTTTAGTTGTATATTTCACTTGAAAGTCAAATATTCACAACTTTTTGTGACTTGTGTATGTAAGAGCATTACCTGCCACACAACTGACTGCAGGGGATCCACCAGATGCCTGCCCAGTCGATCATAGAGGTTACTGAGTAGTTCAGCTCCCAACATTTCATAGACATACATCAGAGTATCAGAGATGTCTACTCTGAAATGTAAACAGTCCGTTTTTAGTAACATTTGAACCACAATATATTGTAAATGTGTATATTATCTATTAACCTTTCAATAATAATACAATTATAATGTCTCATCTGACCTGTAAATCCTAAACTGCTCTTTGTCATCAGATGACCAGGACTCGTATTCTTCTTGAGATGGATAGTGAGATTTATGAAGGAGTGCATCCACAAGCTGGAAGTAAACTGGACGATACACCTGTAGGTATACTGCTTGTTTGCTCTCTTCAAATGACAAAATATCATCCTTCACAAAGACAAGAACAATTAGATTCGGACTGCCATGTTTTTTAAAAAGTACAAGAAGGGCTACTACCTGCAAAGTGTACCAGAAGGTGAGAGTTAGGGAGCTGGTGGTCTCGCTGACAGGATAGTGCCCCGGCATCCCAGTACAGAACAGAATCATGTTGACTAAGGCCAGGTATTCTTGCCAGTGGTCCACTTGGTCCAACAAAACTCTGCCATTAACACAAACAATGATTCTGGTCTACATGAAAGAGTAAAAAGAGAAAAAATTACCACTGTACCTAATGTATGTGTGCTTTATTTACCTGGAGTGTGTCTCTCCCATCGCTACAGCAATGCGACAGATCCCATGTGATGTCTCCATGTCACCGTCCTGAGCAGCTTTCTTTAGCTGGTCGTGAAGACCCAAGACCAGAGGCAGCAGGTTCAACAGAGCATTGATATATCTGGATGTAAAAGTATTTTGCTTTTTTGCAACACAACAACAACAATGTAGAGAATTCCCACACATTTTTGATATTTCAATTCCAAGGCTATTATTTCTTTGGTTGGATTAAAATTGTCTTAATTCTAAAAGCTTGTAACAAAAGGCTTGCAATTTGAAGGGTTAATAAAAGTGTACCTTTGGCAGTCTGGTTGCGAGATGGCGTTTACAATGGTCTCCACAGCTGTGTCAAATAGTTCTGGATCGGACAGTGCTCCAAAACAGTCCTGGATCAGCTCATAACTCTCTCCTAGAGGCACATCTAGACCGACCCAGCTGGAGATACACCGCAGAACCTTCTCCTTCACCTGCTTTGCGGAGTCCTGGCTCTGGAGCAACTGTCTCAACATGGGACAAACCCCTGACCACTCCCCAGTTAAAGCTTCTCTCAGCTGGGCACGGCGAGCCTGGGTCAGCCTGCTTGTCTGAAACTCCTCTGGAAGCACCGTGAAGAGCTCCAACAAAGCAAGGCAGTGCACTTGGGGACTGACTTCTGAGCCATCATCTTTACAGCCTAGTTTTTGAGGCTCAAATGCCCTCACCATGTCCGCCACTGGTTGGGGCCAAGCATGAGGGATTAGGTTGAGAGCTAAAGAAGCCAAAGCAACACACAGTCTTGTCAGCACTATCTTAGGGCCAGAGGAGAAGTGGAGGATGTGGGACATGAGCTGTGTCCGGAGGTTCTCATGCTGCTCAGAGGGAAGATCACCCCAATGATGAGAGATCTTTGTGTGGAGTGTGCTGGCACCAAAAAACTGGACTTCTGGAATCTACAAAGACACAGGATCAAATTAATGAGTAAAGAACATTGCTATGAATAAAAAGCAACACCATACTCTTTACTGCACACAGTGGAAAATAGGGGTGGTCAATTTAGTTGACTTTGTATTTTTGGTTTAACACACTAGTGTTGCCTGTGTCTTTGTAAGAGTTTTTGAAATCTGAATGTAATGTACATCCGGTCCAACACAGACACTGTTACAGTAAAAATGATGGTGAAGAGCAGAGCAGAGCATAAATTAATGCAATAATGGCAAGGCAAGGCAAGTTTATTTGTATAGCACGATTCATACACAAGGCAATTCAAATTTTTTATTGCTGTATCGCCCTCCCCTAATGGAAAGTATTCTTCAAAAGTTACTAGCCACTTTTCACTTTCACTTTTCACTCATTTTATCTTTAGCACTATATAAATAAACTGTATAAAATTATGACAATAATGTGGGTTTCATAAACAGAAAGACATTTTTCATCATATAAGAATTCTTAATGCATTATAATATTTTAATTACATAAAGTCTACATGTATCTGGCAAGGTTGAATAGTGTTAATGACAATAGCACACAGTATATATATATAATAGTTTGGCCTCACCTTGTCAGGGCTCAGCAAGACCCAGCAGAACTGCCATGCTTGTGCTGAGGCCTGGGCTTGGGTCAGCCACTTTTGGGCCAAAGTTTTACGCTCCATGTCTGGATCAAAATAGAGCTGATAAAGAGCCTGGTGAAAAAATGGTAATACACTGTATCATAACAACAATGTTCATCCTCTACAATGCCTACTTGAATAATCACCTATACTGAATGGCAAATTATCTAGAACAAAAAAAAACTGTTGTCATAGGGACTAATCCAAAGTGGAGTTATTATTAGCACAGCATATGCTTATAGCTGGCATCATGTTACAAAAGAACAAAAACTTGCCTCACTTTAAGATATGTCTCTGCTGGTGAATTGAAGGCTTTATGTCTGTTTTTCTGTCGGTTGTGTTGTGATAAAGTAAAGTATGGATGAGTGATTGAGCAGCTTAAAATGACAAGTAGGATAATAGGATACAACTAAACCTTTGCAGACAAAAGACAAATTTACTTCAAACTGAATTTTATGATCATGCATAAGCAATTAAAATGTATAGTAAATAGCAACTGTGTATAGACAACACCAATAAAAAGTCATTTGGAAACAATTACCATGTGCAATGAGTGACTTAAGAGTGGTCAAGAAGCGTCATGTAACTTTTTCTTTTTCATTAACTGTTGCATACGTGCATAATAATGGTGTACAGCTATTCTCCTCAGCTGACTAATGTTAAAGCCGGCATGCGTTAACACTGACGATGATAGACACTCAGTCGCTGTATATTTAGAAAAGTGTAGGCAAACTGACTCACCGACTCCACATTGTCCACTGTCCAGTCCGCCCCGCTCTCTCCGGGATTGGCTGGTGGTGGCTCCATTGTGCACCCCAGATATTTCTTCTTTTTGTTTGTTCTGGACAAGTTTGAAAAAATGAGGACAGAAAAGTAAAAAATAAAACTGTTAAACACGGCTGTCCACGGTTAAAGTAGTGTCAAACAAGTGACAAGCACGAAGCAGGTCAGCTGTCCGCACTGACACATGCGAGCTGAAGCGTGACGACCTCAGTGCAGATCTCACATTTCAGCCACAAACATTTACGTCTGATTTTAAACTGTTGGCAATCAATGTAAATTAGGTTCTAAACAAACGAACTCAACTGTAGAGTTTTTATATTAGCCCAATCCACATCAAGCGCTCTTGACGCAGCCAGATGCGTTTTGACGCACTGGCATTTGATTGGTTGGATGTCTTCACAAGGGCGGGAGCAACACCTTCCACAAACTGATGCTTTGGTTGAAAGATGTCGTGACAAAATAATAATAAAAAAATCGTCGAGTTGAGATGTCAAAATAATTCCGCCTCCTAACAGAATGCAAACGAGTCAAGACCCCCTCAATCTGCACGCGGCATGCCAGCGGCCCCACCCCTGCTCCTCTTCTGCCCGACTCCCTCAGGATATTTTTAGCCGTGATGATGTGCCCTGTCAAATCACGTAACGGAAACTACCTCAGAGAGAAACGGAGCAGAGCTTTTACCGTAAGAGACGAATATTTGTTGTTATCGTCTGGAAAAACGCTGCGAATGAGATGAAAGTGGCAAACCATCCAGTGTGGCTGTACCTAGTGGTGGTCCTCGCCAGCGCGTCGCGGATACGGGGTAAGAGGCAGCGGGTATCTTTTTTGTTTTATGTGAGGCTTGTGAGCGGATCTGGCACTGCGCTGATATTTAGTTGGACTAGTATCGGCATTGCCACATGATTCGTTTAAATGCAACAGATGTCAGTTTCTTTCAAGTTTGCTCGGGCTGCATTAAAATAATTTCCCTTTTATAGCTCGTCCATTATCTTAATGCAATGTAAAGGCTTTTTACAATTAGGTTACCTGTACCATACAAGTTATGTCACCGAGAAATTTGTGCACAGGTGTAAATACTGTATAGCCTATTTGATGGCATTCATAAAGTTAACAAATTAATGTGAAAGTGCATGGCTGTGTATGTCTCCTTGTCAGCCCTGCGACAAACATGTCATTGTCCAGACTGTACCCTGCCGCTCTATCACTAAAGGCCTCTAATGGGGAAAGCAAGGGAAAATCAATGGATAATTTACACAATGTTAAATGTTAAGAAGTGTGTTTCTATGTTTCCACAGCACAGAGTGTTCTGCCCCCCTACTCCACTTTAACAGCTGGATCTCTTGATGTGGGTGATGATGGTGTTCATTATCCCACAGACAAAACAGAAACTTTAGGTGGATTCACAGTCAACACAGAGGAGCCTGCCACAGACATGTTCACAACAAAAACACCTGTCTATACTACCTCAACAGGTGAAACTGATCAATATTTATATTCTTAGTTTCTAATTCATAATCATCATTTTAAAATGCAGATTGAAAATAGTTGGCAAATAGGGTGTCTCTGGGACTTGGCTATGTCCCCTCATGACTCCCAGCTCTGAGATTGAGAATGTGTGTGGTAATCTTTTTCGAGAGATTCCCTGATATAGAGCAACTAAAAATAAGCCTGCCTTTTTGAGAGCAAATAAACAACATGACATCATTCACACTTGGTAATCAGCTTAATCCCTTCATGTTCATTATTTAGCACACTTGGCTTTAGTTTTCAGGCACACTGACTAGTTTCTGAAACGTTGTGTGTGAAATTTTATTGTTATTATTGTGGGCTTGAAATGACAATTGCTTCAAAATATCACAATAACTCAACCGGTCACTTATGAACGACAATAACCACTGAAAGCACAGTACTAGAAAAGAGACATTAACTGATTTTGACAAAGATAATTTCTGTGCTAAAAAACTAAGATCCCCAGTGGACAACAGTTACAGGGAAATGATAAAATAACACAGATTGTTGCTTTACTGAATACTTTCTGAACTATAGTGAAAAGGTTTTACCAATTCAGCAATTTTGTTTGTCATATATAGGCCAGTTGTTGATTAAATAAGTATAATCTCTTGACCATGCATTTTTAAACCTGCTCCTACATAATAAAATATACAGTATTTTCTGTGAGTACATTTCGAAATAGCCAACCTTAATTTATAACTTCATGTTTGCTATATCCATTCTGCATTCATTTAAAGTGCTTTAGGTTGAACCAACATTACCTTTACATTTGTGCTTTGTTTAGCTTCAGAGAGCCCTACAGTCACACCCACTCTCTCACTGAGTACATCTACCACAGAGAGCCCCGAACACACCTTTTCATCTCGGGCCACCAGCACCCCCCCAGATGGGACCCCCTCTGTCCTGAAATCCACACAGTGGCTATCTCTGACCACTGCCTCTTCACCGCCCACAACAGGCCACTCACAGGGCAGTGCACTAGAGAGGCCCGCTGAGCAAACACACCCAGAGATGCCATCACAATTAAATGTTAGAGATGAAGGTATGGCAAAAGTTATGAAAAAAAATCATTGTTAATGTTAAAACATGTGTTAAAGCTATACCATTTTGTCTAGACTTTAAAGGGCCTGGATACCACTCTAACTCCCTGGACCCCCTGCTCGCTGGCCTTCTGTCCGTGTTCATTGTCACCACCGCGATCGTCTTTGTTGTCCTCTTTCTAAAGTTTCGTCACCAAAACAGCAACCCTGAGTTTCATCGTCTGCAGGACCTACCTATGGTAAGAAAGACATTGTGTCAGTAAAATACTTTTTTAACATACTGTATATCCTACAGTACTGTGCAAATGTTTTAAATTAGGATTTATTTATTTTGTTTAGTTTACAAGAAACATCTGAAGCCATGTTAGCACACACTTATATTTATATTATATATATTTATGAAGGATATTAGTTGTTGTTGGCAGCTCACATATTTCTTTCTCTTCATGCTAAAGCCAGACAGACTTGTTGATTTTAAAAGTATTGTGACTTGCATGCATTTTAACACATAAACATGTGCACAGTGCTGCAGCAAAACCAGACATACTGTTTATCTGAATCAATGTTATAATTTTTGCAGGACGATTTAATGGAGGACACCCCTCTTTCACGATACAGCTACTGACATCTCCGATCAAAGTTATTTTCAACTCATATAATAGGGTGGAACAGTATTGTGCATTTTGATGTCTTGATTCTATTTTGGCCAGCATGCAATCTGGACAATGTTGTTTTGAAAATGTGGTGATACATTTGAAGCCTTACTGATGATCTTTTGGGCAATTAAGTTTTAGCATTACTATACGTTTACTCGTCTCACATTCCCTCAAAAGCTCAGAGATGGTCAGGCAGGAGTCGGACTGACTTTACTTATGCACAGCACTTTAATGGGGCGTGAACAGTCACAATGCCCCTTAGTGGACATAGGAGTGGCTACAGGAATCAGGTCAATTCAGGTATTGCTATTTAGACACGATTACTTACTTTTGTGTTGGAAAAAAATTGTGCCACGGGACACCAAAACTCATACACTCATAATATATGTGCTGGTCCCTCTTTTTTTTTTTTTTTTTTTTTTTTACATAAAAGCTAGTACATGGTTGCCTCAGAGATAAGTCTTTACAAATGTGTCATGTAAACTTATTTTAAAAACACTTTCTTAAAAATAATAGGGTCAATAAGGTAATACTGACAAACTGTTCAATTGTTATGCCATGTTGCCCATTGTGATGTTTCTTTGGCATAAAGTTAAATTGTAAAAACAAACCAAATCTAGTATTAGATATATAGATCAATATGTTAAATATTACTGTATGTTTTGAGTTATAAGCAGAAGCAGCGTTGGGTCACTTGTTAGCTTTGACAGGGATTCTTTGCATGTCTTAGCTGCGGTGCCATGTGAATGTGCTGGACCCAAGCAGTTATTTCTACCTAGTGTTGCTTTACTTTAAGTGCCAATAGTGATGTAAAAATATTTGTTATTATAAAGTAATATTTGATAATAAAACTATTTACATAAGGTGCTTGTTCTTGTCTATGTGTCTAAAATCACCAAGATTTTTAAATTATGGTATCATTGGTATGGGCTTGAGTTTGTTTGAATAGAAAGTGAATTTTCACTAGTGCAGCTTAAAGTTGCCACACCCCGCCTGCAATTTGACCAACTTAGATGCCCTACCTTTTGGCAACATAAATTGAAAGTGTGTGAAAAAAAAAATAAAGAAATAAGGCATAAAGGTGTAAATCCCATTAGATTTTATGTAAGATTTAGGTACAAAATTAAACGCTTGTACAATAGCGTGTTACATTACAAGTTACAAGTATAAGATTTCATATGTAGACAATGTGTAGTAAGTTCATGATTATGTGAACTATGTCAACAATACTTTTGACAAGCTCTTTATGCTAAATCAGTCAGTCATGGTTTGAAAATGTTGTTCAAAGGTCAACAGACATGGTTCTTTTAAGTGCCATGATTGTAGTGCTACGGTGTGAACCTTGTCTTAAGTCCGCATTAGCAGCAGTCATGATGACGGAAAGGCCCAAATCGTGGTCCTGTCCAGCCCAACAAATGGCGGCCAAAGTTGAGAGTGGTCAGCATCATTCCCAAAAAGGCAATGTTACCAAAGGCTCCCCTCATTCTTTTTTTAGGGTCTGAAAAGATTAACACAGTTTATCACTCAAAACCCTTCTATTTGGGAAGAACAACAAAACAACACCTCCATACCTCCGGTGGAGTAATAATGAGCGTAAACCTTTCTGCCAATGATCCACACAATGCCAAGTCCACTGGCCAGGCGCTGTAATCACACAAAGGTAATCAATCATTGTATTGTGCAAAAGTACTGCATGAGTGGCTGTAGTAATAAACATGACTAAGCAGAAATTAATGAGCAAATATTTGAACTCACCGGACAATGCATACCACCAACAGCCAGGCAGAAAAGATATGCAGGGTACATTTCCAGGCTAGAGGTGATAAAAAACATAAATAAATTACATTAGTGATATGATTTTGAGTTTGTTTTAAATGTTTTTTTTCCTAATCAAGAAGTGATAGTATTTTTTTTTTTTTTTAAAGAAGAGAATTATGATAAAACCTCAAACTCACGTGTTTTGGTGGGCACGCTGAATACAGTTGAAAATCTGTCCATTTTCTGGATCATCACTGTACATTTGAGGATACTAGCAAAATGGAAAACACATTTATCAGGTTGTCTTAAATAACAAAAGGCATATTTCTTATATGTTTTGTTCTGCTCACCGGTACATTGTACTTCTTGCGGGCTTTTCCCACATTGAAGGCCAGGTGTCCCACAAGAACCATGCTGGCAACTCCAGTCAACACCACATACCCATATTCCTTAGATAGGACAACCATCTTGGAAACCTGCTGATGCAAGGAAGAGAAAGAACAAGCATTTTGATTATAAAGTGCTTGAAATTGCCTTTTTCATTACATGCTAAACACAGTGATGCATGTTAAGACTATACAGCCCGAGTGAGCTTGGTATTAGTTTGAGTAGAAATTAGAGGAGAATCTTTTTAAAGAGAAACAAGCAGGGCAACTCCAAAAGGTCATCTAAGGACGCTGGTTCTTGACGCGCTAAACATTAAACCAATAAAAGACGCACAACACACCCATAATGTTACAGAACAAAGACTTTTACCTTGGGGTGCTGAAGTTAATGGAAGAATGTTAAAGTCTGACCAGTAAGTCTACCGACAGCAGCGAAAACAGACAATCAGCTTTTAACTTCCTACTTTACGTAACAATAAATGGGTGTGTTCAGTACGTCACTACGCAGTTTTCTTTCACTTTTTTGCCGCTACTAAAAGTGGATATGGTTATAAGTTAAAGTTAATTAATTAATTCTGAATAGCCGATAGCCCTACATCCACGGATTGTCCTGAAAAACCCTGTGTTGTCCTTTCAACAACCCTCAGCAATTTCCTCAAATAATTAGTTCCTCTTTCATATCAGGCACCCTGCAGAGCGCACGACCTTTCAATACAAAAATTGGTTCCAGTCAGGGTTCTACAATCTTGCACAATCCAACAACAACCTACCTTACCAGATCAACATGTTTACCGCAGTTGAGCAGCTGCAAGGACATGTAGGTCTACTGACAATGCGTTGTTTGACAAAGGGCCCTTGCTCTGTCCCACATATGGGCTATGCCCACCAAACCAGAAAGCAACACAAGGTTCAGTTAGTAGCATATCAAAGCAAAGTACCACATTATGGCCATAAGTAAGCAAAGTATAAAAAAAGTAATTCAACTGAAAATGTAGTTTGGTCTTTTTTCTAGCAGCATGTTTAGTGCAGCAAATGCTCACTAGGTGTCCTCCGAGAGCAAGGGAGAGTGTGGCTGACTTGTGTATGTAGTAGGCTACAGCCTACCCAAGAGAACAAAGCAGTCTATTTGCATTTTATAAGAACAAGTAAATGTAAAAGGGTTATCAGTGTGCTGTGGGACTCTAAAATTCATGCACCACAGTGCGTCTGATTCAGTACTTCAGCACATACTCCCAACTAAGAATAGACACTACTAAAAAGAGACCTTCCTGTCCGGTTCTCTTGTTTGGTGTTGGATGCTTACTGAGTAGCATATAAAGTTTTCAGGAGAGTTGGTTGCCTGAAAGATATTGAAACTTTATGAGGCACGAATGGGACCCTGTCATTTCTAAAAACCCCATGTGATGCAATGAGCACGTTTGACATGGTTCATGGGTATCAGGTGCACCAGCTTTCTACCTCCATGTGCGCAGCTGTGTCTTCTTACATGTCAAACCAGGCTTAAAATATACTACATGGTTTAACAGCTATATAACCAGCTTGATGGATGATAACTTAGTTCAATCAAGGTTCATTTATTCAACAGTAAAAGTAAATGGTAGTTACTTACAGTGTTGTTCTAATTGTGAACAATAGATGGCACTGCTGTAAAATCACTTGTCACCTTGAGAAATTTAATAGGCTCATTGGGAAAATAGAAACAATGTTCATAAATCATAGTGTAACATTTCAATTAGGCTATTATGTCTAAGTGTTTTATATGTTCTGAGTGCAATTTGTTCATGACCAACTTACCAACATTTATTTATTTATTTTTTTTTTATTTATAAATTTCTATTCAGCCTATCAAAAAATAATGTTAATATGAAATATTGTGTTAAAACAGGCCAAGAGCTTCTGATGTTTTTCACATTTTAGCATGAAGTTAAAAATAGATGTCGTATATTTATTGTATTGAGTACCCAGGGATTTGAGTGTGTCTCCTGCTCACTTTAAAGCGTGAGATCACTCCACAACACCCCCACCGACAGTCATACGCGGCGCGGTTCAGTGCGCCCCCTTCATCTGGATTTAGTTTCACAGAGCGAGGCTTGTAACATGTAGTGGAACTACTGACCTGACTCATTGTAAGCAGAGGAGAAGGAGTGCAAAATGCGTGGATATAGCAGTGATCAAATTGTGGAAACCCGATAAATCAATGTCATTTGAAGCAGGTTTAAGACTTGGGGTTGTCAAGTTCAAAGCGCGCAGGACTAAGGACATAAACAAGCATGGAGTGACATTACGCGCGAAAGATTGGCAGTGACTTCGCATTTGACCTCCGTGGAAATGATTTCTGAAACAAACAAGCCGTTGAGGATGTATCAATGAAGAATGTGCACGGGCCTTACTCTGTCCAAACGGGGTGGATGAAGCCCTCGGCGGTGTCATGCGTCTTGCCCCGCAGCCAAGCGCGCACCCCTTGCGGCTCATAGTCCTGCTTATCTTTCTATACGCGGAGGTCACCACATCCCCCGTGCTCTCCACGGGCTGTCCGGATCGCTGTGTGTGCGATGACCAACTAGTGGTCCAATGCGCCGGACAACACCTAACGACGTTCCCGGTCAATTTGCCTCTGGCCACCCGGCAGCTTATCATCTCCAACAACCGGATAGTGGAGCTTCCTCCTCTAGCTCTCAACTACCTCTCGGACCTGGTGTATCTGGACTGCAGCAACAACTCCCTCACTGAGATCTCAGAGTCCACGTTTGGGAATTTACGCAAGCTGGCCTATCTGGACCTGTCCTTCAACACATTAACTCGTATTGAAGACAGGACCTTTGGACCCCTGGCCAGTATGGTCATGCTTAGGATGACGGACAACCCGGGACTGTCCTACATTCACCCGGACGCGTTTGCAGAAAATGCAGCTCTTCAAGTGCTGGATGTGAGTCGGAACAATCTGACAACACTCAACATCACGTCCCTGATCGCGCTGCAAGCTCTCCGCTCTGTCGGCCTCAGCGGGAACCCCTGGAGCTGCGACTGTGACAATGAAGACCTCTGTCTGTGGGCGCACCTGGAAGGATTCAAATTTCAAGGTTCTGTTACTTAAGTTTGTGCTCTTCAAATAACTGCATGACCATTTATGTAATATGCACTAGTGGCATTATCACATGAAAACAACCTCACTGTTATAATAGCCTCCTCACAGTCTCTGTTTTATATTTTTATTTTTTAATAAAAGCCTATTTATGAAACTATTCTAAATACAAAAGGCAATGACTTGTGTGAGGCATTCAAAAGTTTTCACTTTCATTT
>JAVQKG010357154.1:0-10012 GCA_036025885.1 Hypseleotris bucephala | reverse complement strand
GTTTTTTTTGTTTTTTTGTTATTACTGTAATCAGACAGACAAAAGATATCTTGTGATCTAAATCTAAATGACAAAAATAATATAAATCTCCACAAAAAACATCTATTAAATGTCACTTTTTGACAACATGTGGCAATATGTATGACAGAGGTGGGTTGGTTATTGTCTTAAAAAAAAAAAAAATTTGTCAAGTGGAAGTGAAAAATATTGTGCGATAAACCCATTAAAACAACTACAATCGGAAAGTTACTCAAGTAAATGTATATGTAAGCATTCAGCTCTGGATTTTGCTGTTTGGTTCAAATCTTAATTTATTTGAGCTCGGTCTAGTTTCAGGAAATATTTTTGAAACAGTCCTCAGCTACTTTTTATTGGTGTAATATTCTAACCTGAAGATTCAACTCAGGGTTTTTGGGGCCTTAATAAAATATAAAGAACAAAGTCAACTCTTTTGCAATTCAATAAAGGCACTATAGTTGAGGTCTACTTTGTATGTTTTATCATGCACTTAGCCCTAGAGAGGGAATTTAGGCAGAATTGGTCAAGCTGGAATCTTTATTCAGTAAGTGGATGTGAGCGTGCTGTCTTATGCTTCATTTGATAATTGATAGAGCAGGTTAATTGCCTTGATCAGAGGTCAGACATTTTAGTATTCTGAGTTCAGGCCATAGGATTTGAATAGAACACGTCAAATGTTTATAAGATTAAACTTACTGCTGTCCTGGGACCCCGGCCAATTAATATTATTAAGAATGTTTTATATATCGACAGTGATATTGGTTGCAGACATCCACATTAAGCTTTATGAATATTCATGACTGGTGTCCTTTGGGTTGACAGGGCGCATGTTAATTTCTGAAAACGTGTGTCTGGATTCTGGAGACGTGATTGTATTTCCCCAAAGCCTCAATCCTAATATGCAGATGAATGCTCTTTTAAAACAGACACTGGCCGCTGAGGTACATTTGATATTTCATTCATGGGGATGACTGTGAAAAAAAAGAAAGGGAAAGGAAATGTCCAAAACAAACAAAAATACCCACAATGCCCCAATGTAAGTGCTCTTGGGGTTGTGCATAATTATCGTGCGGACTAGCTTACCTGCACGCCGCTCATAGGCTGTCAGCATAAACACAAACACACTGGTAGCACACAAAAGCAAACACACACACACACTATTGTGACTCACCAGGGACACATCTTCAGCTTGTTTCTGACCAGTGCGGCGGAGGTGTTAATTGCCCTCCTGAGTTGGCAGAATTTTCAGGGTAAAAGGTGCTATCCTTGATGGATCAGCACTGTTGCCACCAGTGACTGATTCCTTCAACTTGAATATGTTCCTTGCATATCCTGCTCTCATTAAAACAGACTGGGAGACGTCCAGGGAAGGGAGATTATGTGGCCGGTATTGTTTACAAATATATCTGCACACACTGGCTACTTTTGAAAGAAAAAAAAAGCAAATGTTAATTCAGTTTATTATTTATTTATTTATTAAATACTAATTTGTATTTTGTTAAATCAGTGTCAACAAGTTTTGTCAGGCAAGTTTTCTAAAATATTTAATATAATTTTACTGAAAATTAAAATACCTTAATATTGAGTATCAGCCCTGTTTTTTTATGTAAAGTAAATTGTCATATAATAATTATTTTATAGTTTCTTTCCTGGCCTCTACAGCAACATCAAATAAGAGTTTTGGGGATCCCACTTTGACCGATAACAAGTTATACAAAACCAAAAAATATTCCTGATACTTTAACTAAATCACAGAACAGGGTCAGGTAGTGAATTTCTATGTGATTCTAGACAGCAGACACCATCTCCAACAAGAAAGAAAAACACACAAAACATTTCAACAAAAACCCATGTGTCTAACTAACACAAATCACGTTGTCAGCATGTTTGATAAAGTCATACTCACCATCTGTGTGTTACCAGTAATAAAGAAAACATGAGCTCATGGACAACTGTGTTTCAGATACAGCCCCACTGAACTGAAGCCTTTAAATAGACACACATTACACAATCAAAATGTCTTTGTCTTCACAACACACATGTAACTGGCCTTTATTTAAACTCAGTGACATGTTTTAGGGTAAAAACTGGCACATTTAAACAGATATAAACAGAAAACCACATGCCCCATCACTGACCCATATGCAGATGTCCACGTTCACACACACTGTATACACACTATTACATATTTGCACAATCTGTGTCATCCAGCCCAGGAGAATGTGATAGTCAGGAAGTGAAGCCAGTATCACCACCACAAATCATATACTTCACATCATGTAATTATCAGTGCTATTGACCTCACTTGTTATTAGTACAAACACACTTTACATTTTCAGCTTCAGTTTCATTTTTATAAAATTATTCCAAAACCAAAAGAGACAACCCTTCATTTAGAAACAAGAATGAAATCCAGCTGTAATGTGTTCTGAGAGTCAAAGATAATGTTTAACTTTTTACTTGATTTTTTGTGCTTTAGAATTTAAAATATGTTGCACAGTTTGGAAATATACTCAAAACACCAATTGTGATTATGCTTTTGGAACAACATTTTTTTTTATCAACAATATACAGCACTTTGAAAAACAAAAACAACTAAACTCAATTTAAACCCAAACACAACACACTGAACATCTAGTTCACTGTAAAAATCACTGTTGATTAGCTGCCATATGCCACTGTACATTTCATTTTCATGGAAGCTGATATATTCACTCCAATATTCACACTTTTAATACATCATTTATGTAACATTGAGTTTGGCCTTGAGCGTAGTTTTTGTCTTGTCTGATTTCACAATATAACAACAGTGTGTAGCCTGACAGGGATATGAAGATTTCATTAGGTCTAATCGCCTGGTCACAATCGCTCTGTTTAAAGCTGTATTGACAATACAGCTCACTCTTATTCCTTGTACCATTATCTCATACACATGGGCTGCTTTGTGTATGGGATTCAATTATTTAGGACTAGATGGTATTTGGGTTCTATCTCTTCATTTTAGTTTTCTTTAAATAAAATAGCCAGCTTATAGACTTATGTTTTGAAAAATGGGTTTTATTAATAAGTGCCACTGCCATTATCACTACAGTAAGCAACATGTACATAGATTATAGTATGACAAGCCAGTATTTTCACTTTACACACGTTATGTTTACCAGTATAATTCATACTTTCACAATAATTTTATTGAAAAATATAGTAGGCTTTAGGTAATTTAAACCTTAAGTATTGTGCGCAGAACTAGAAGAGAATATGGATGGAGGAATGAATGGCCTAATTGGGCACTGCTGTCTGCAAAACAATAGTGCCATCTTGTGACAAATATTTGGACTGCATGTTAGAATAAAAAAAGCTTCATCTGACCCTGTTCTATGACGTAAGGTCTTAAGTAAGTAATTTGTCTTTTAAATTTTACTTTACACCCTCCATGGCCTACAGTAACATCAAATTAGACTTTGTGGGTGTCCACTTTGTTAGATCAAATTGTTCCCAAATATAAGCATTTTTCCAGTTTTTACTTTTTCCTATTTTAGAAAAGTTATGGACTACACCTTTAGTGATATTTGCATATAGCTTAGTGCAAAACATTCACACATGAAAATCATCAAAACAAATAGCCTAAGAAACATTTTGACCTTAGGATGTGGGTCATTCACAGGTTAGCAACTCACTGGACTGTGCACACATTATCCATCAGATCCTAATGCCTTTTCTGATCCGGAATGATTATTGATTAATTTGGGAATATTGAGACAGATAGAAAATCATTTACACATAACAACTGAAAAACAAATCACTTAATTCACCAAGTCTGTATAGTGCATTGGGCCTCAAAACAGTATAGCACATGTTTCTTCCTGTATAGCCTAACTCATTTAAATTTCATAATTATTTCTGTAAAGAGCCATTCCTGTAACAGTGGTCCTGTGGGAGCCGGGTCCCCTGTGGGTGCACATTAGGAGGATGGGGAGGGCAGACTGACTCCAGAGGCGGGTCAAATGGCTCCGTGGCCTGTGGAGCACCATCATTTACGGTAATTCACGTGCTGTCAGGCTGAAGGAGAGGGAAGGTGAAGTGACACGGCCCTTACTCTCATCTGTCTCTCGCCCTGCGCACACTCGTCAAAGACAATAGCAGAGCCATACAGTGTGGCAGCAGCTGACGAATTATTATATTGAGCAGGCTTTGATTTTTGGCAGTTTTTCCTTATTGAGCGAATGCCATTTAAAATAAACATAAATTGCAGACTCGTAGCCAGGGCCTACACATATAGCTTTTTCCTTTATGCGTTGATGACTAAATATAACTGGCTTTAAAGGCAACATTTGAAGCTTAGGTTAGATATTATATTGTAGGCCTAACTTTTTGTTTTGTTTAGCTGACCAAAGCTACTTATTAATTTCACAGCAAACACAACCCTTTTGAAACAATTCATTTTTAGAATGTGAGCTGTAAGTCTCATATTTGTCACTAGAGGACAGCATCTTAGCATCTTAGCCTCAACAAGCAGGGCATAGGAAACGCCCTTTTGACTGCCTTATGTTTTCCACATGTCTTATAATCTTCTGCAGTAACAAGTAACTTAGGCCTTATTTTTTATTACATTAACAGTATTTTGATTTTGCAAGGTACCATAGCCTACGAGAAGAGATACATTATTGGGGTGTGGTTAAATGGAGTTACATAATGTAGGCCTTTGTTGACTTTTTGTTAGCCAAAATGCATTACAGACAAAACTTAAAACCCACCCTTCTTGCTCACTTCTTGCTGACATTTTTGGAGCAAGCACATTTTTTCAAATACTGTTTTCTGACCTCATTTTCTAAATGTATTGGTTTAGTTTTTAAGGAAGACTGTTGACGATGAAATAACACATATCCACATGGGGGCGTTGTTGAATGCACCTTGTTTATGCATCCCAAGTACTATTTCTTTAACTCCTCTGCAGACGTCACATTAATGCCACAAAAATGACATTGTTCTATATTACAGCAGTGTTCATTTTTGGTGTTTCATGGATGATCAGGATTTAGGCTACAAGTCCCAACCCCAAAATAACCCTTAAGATCTTCCATACTAAAGTGAGATCTTTAAAAAAAAACTTAAGTCCCAAATGCCAGCAATACTGCCAGCATATAGACTTGGGAGACCAAATAAAGCAAAATGGTACAACAATTTCAATGATGGCCCCTGCATAGCCTACACAATGAACACACATCCTCCCTGATATTATTGGCACACCCATTGGATTTTGTCTGTGTGTGAATAAGCTAACTGTCATTTTCTATCTGTGTGCTTTTTCAGTACGTCACATGAATCATGATCGCCGAGGCAGCAGCGCTAGCCCGGGCCTTTATCATGCTAATGTTTTTCAATTTTGCTGCACAAAGAGCATACATCGCTCATACAAAAGATGGCTTCAGACAGACAGGAGCGTAACTGTCCGTCTTCGCGTGTGTGACAAAGTGGCGTTTCAGCGGACGCGTACAGTCCCGTCTTGTCTCACGTAAAAAGACATTGAAAGAGGGAGAGACTTGCAGAGCTCACATTTATGTTCACAGCTGGTGGCTTCTGTGAATGAGTGCAAGTGGATCTTATCACTGTTACTTCTCTATATTCTGACACACACAGCCTTGTTTTGATCATTTTTTTCCCTTTATTTTTTTCTATAAAGTTGATGGGGATAAATATTTACTTGGTGCATCCAAACATGGTAAAAGTTCCAGGATATAACAGATTACACTTTCTGCAAAATTTGGCAGCTACTTCCACCCCACAGTTAACATTGTCTGTTTGTTTTATTAATTAATTAATTAATTAATTTGACTTTTACTGTATTTGAGCAAAAATAATTAGTCAAAGGTTAGCCAGTCAAAGGTAGGCTATAACAGAGGGCTAAATTATAACCTTTTTTTTTTTTTTTGAGAATGGTCACTTTTGTTTAGCCAATCACACACTTCTGCTTTTGACCCATCAAGAACTATAGAACTATCTAGTACAAATGTCAAGGGACTGATGTTTTATTTCAAAATCCCAACACACTGCTTGTTGTGTGAGACCATGATAGAGGAAAGGACTGGATCATTCAAACTTTTACTTTTTTTGCACAGTTTCACAAACCATGTCCCAGTGCAACTTTATCCACTTACAGTGCACCTAATAAACTGGCCCCAATGTGTTGTTTTGTTTTAACCCATTATTTGATGTTTTGTGTGCTTTCAGGGGGAGTTGTTATTTTACTCGTCTTACTAAATACTATGTGGTGTCACGTGTTTGCCTATAGCTGCACCTAAAAAGCGTCCAGTAAGTAGGCCTATTTGCTAAAGTTTTTTTATACACTATTATGCAGCTTCATTTGTTTTAGCTTGAAAGTCTATTTTTTACATACAATATAGAATATTAGTAGCTCTAAATATGCATGAACACATTTTGCCTCAAAATAATAAATTGTTATTTTTGTCTCTTTTTTCTTGTCCTCATCTTTTTTTATCAGTGTACCTCTTCTGTCTCAGCTGGCACACTTCTCCAGTCCCCAAATAACCACATCCGTTCAGCCTCTCCGCAAAGACTTCCAATCAAAGATAAACTCTGCTTTTGTCTTACGGTTTCAACTCATTTTCTTCTATTATTGCACTTTCTATCACTATTAATTTTTTATAACAATTAGTGAATAATATTTCTGCCTTTATTTTAGTCCTTAATTTTTGTCCTTTAAGCAGCATCAGGGTATTCATTCCTATGATAGTATAGATTCCTAACAGTCGACCTAGCTTTGGGCTTTGTTGTCTAACACACATATTGGAACACACATATGCCCATGTTACCCCTCCCCCTCCGAATAAATCAACACATGAAGCTTATAATTCTCCATGTAGGAGCCGTTTAAAGGGGTATTATGGCCCAGTTTAAAATCTCATTAACGGGGCAGCTGCACTTTGCACCCCATACTAGTGATTGGGACTCTCTTGTAGTTTGGGTTTTGTTCTGAAAAAGCCTATACAGAAATATCTTACATAAACAGCCACCTATTTCATAACCATTAGGAGCAGAACACACACACACACACACACATACACACATACACACTTACACATACAGACACATACACACTTACACATACAGACACATACACACTTACACATACAGACACATACATATAGGTGAATGGTTAAATATACTGGTCATGTTTATATTATGAGGTCCCGACTCATATGTATTTTGTTAATGACGTGAGAGCTTGAGCAGCCGGTGCAGCAGTTGTATCAGTTGGTGTAAACCTGTTATTTTTTATTTGGGTGATTATTCATTAATTTGCATATGCTCTGTTGGGAGTTGTTCCTAAATGTAGGAGTGCCCTAGTTTAATTTAATAATGAAATAAACATGTGCCATATTCCCATACATTTTTAGGTAAACAAAAACAACAGCCGGAAAAGTACAATAGACGTGCTCGGACAGTTGTCATTTTTACTAATTATAAAACAAAGACTGAAATTTTAAGTGAACTGTTAATTTAATGAAAATAATTACAATCTATACAATACTAATAAGCTTTTTAAATGAATAATAATGTACAGGCCTGTCTGCTTGCAGATAGCTCTATTCACCTTAGTTTAATTGGATGTGGCATTCGCCCTGCCATTGCAAAGGTCAAATCTAATTATTTCTATTATAACACTTTCATAAATGAGACATAAATCCACAAAACAATTTAAAAAATACAATTTCTGCAAAAAAAAAAAAATCCTTGTAATACTGTATTTTTCCACTTGTTATAATATAAACTAAACTGTGGAAAATATACCTAAATTGGGTTTCGCTTTTGGACTTACCATTTTGTTTGCAAGCCTATCAAAGCACACCAAGGTTAATGTTTTAGTGTCAGCTGAATTTCAACAAAAACCTGTGTGAAAGTCAGAATTTTTGAGTGAAGTGTAGAATTTAGCGGGCCTATTTTTAACCAGTCAAACCTCAGAGCTGTACTTTAGGCGGAGGTCATGTGAGGCGAGATGGAGAGCTGCCCGTGCTGCTGACACATGTGGGGCTGACGCGGTGTCTCTTTGGGCTCTTTCTTTTCCCCCCATTTCCTGCTGCTATCTTTATGCCTTCACTTCCTCTCTCATTTCACTACTGCACATATGTATTCAGGCGTTTAGGTTTAATTAAAGTGCATTGTTCGTCACTTCATAAGTCAAAAAGGTATAATGTTTACTGGGTTAATATTGATGCAGTGGCTTTAACTGTAGTTTTTGAATGAAGTTATACAATTCTAATGTCAGTTCAAACGTTGAAGCAAAACTATTTGGTAGTTTACCTTTTCATCTCTTTACACTCTTGTTTTAAAGGTCTTTTATTATGCCTTTTTTGCACAGTTGACTATTTGTCTATTTCTGATACATTTAGGTTGCCATTTTACGTTTTGCAACATCAAACACACAATATTTATCTAATGCAAGCTGTTTAGAGGAGCTTCACCTTCCACAGACAACTCCGATTGGACACCGGTCTTTTTAAAATCTATTGTGCCGGTTTTCAACAAAAAACCTCCAGTGCCTTGACACTCTCACAGCCGAACACACATCTTCTCCAATCAGATATGTTGTTAAATGCTGGTAGCAACAATGATTCTCTTGGTGCTTTTGTTGACAGTGCAGGAGCAGGAAACATCACTTATTGGTGAATCCCATGATGAAACCATTTACAGCTCTTGTAGAGGTCCATACCTTACCATAATTATTTCTCAAACATGCGCGAATGAAGTGTAACCATAGAAGATTAAATGAAATTATCAAACAGTGCTAAGCTTTGGGGCCATGTGAAAAACAAACTTAGTAAACGTTCATAACTTCATCTTGTGGCACAAATTATCTGACATAATTTCTCATTCTTTTGCTTTCAAACATCTGATTGTAGAAGTGCATTATTCAAACTTAGTCTTTTTTTTCAAAATCATGTAGCCTATGCTTAACATGTGAATGACTTTTTATGAATGGACAGTTCAAAAGTCAAACTATCCTTCTAAAAACCAGCAAGCACAATTTCCTCTAACTTTTCTGTCTCCATTACCTTCCAAATTGAATTCATACTGCCAGTGCACTTCTTCCACTTGTTAATCCTCATATATATTCAGTGAGAACTTCTCATTCACACCGTCTCTCTCTCTCTCTCCCCTCCCTCGCACTTCCGGTTCCCCCCTCCCTTCTTCCTCTGTACCGTTAACCATCGTCATAGTTACTACCGGCTGCACGTGTCGCGGTCTTCACGTGCCGATCGGTGGCAGACAGAGGCTCACGACGCCCGCTAGGAGAGTCACGCCACGCTAAAAATAACTCCACCGGCGAATGAGACCGCGGGGGTGAGAATGTAGCTGCTGCATCTTCCCCGAACGTGACGTCTTCTTAAAAATGACAATTGCAGGAGCTATTTTTGGAAGTCTTTGTTTTTGTGTGGTTGAAAGCAGCATAGTGGTTGGTGATGGGGGGCACGTGAATGGTGAAGTGTGTGTTGGCAATTTCAGCTGGCTAAACGTAGAAAGTGTGCCATGTATAGACATTGTATTGTAAGCAAGTAATAGGTACTAAGAATTCATTGAATACACAGGTAATTGTCCACATCATCATCTAAACTTAGTAAATAGACATCAAGGCATATGGTTGTACAATACAAGTTTCTCACGCATTATTGTATGAGTAAAAATAACAAAATAAACAAATACAAGATCAATATTGCTGTGCTATAAGCTAATGGATGGTTCTGTATATCGCGTGAAGTAGAAGTAAAACAAAATATGTAAATAAAAAATAGATTGAAATGTTTTGCCAGATGAAATAAAGGTTATATGAAATTGATATGAAGTGCAACAGTAGACCAATTGTCATTCCCAAAGAACAGACCCATTCCACCCAGCATTTAAACTATTCACACCCAGACCCTTTGCCATTCAATTTGTACTTAACTATGCTAAAAGGGTGTCCACTATAAATATACTGAAA